>UXGD01002045.1:0-28895 GCA_900474315.1 Torymus auratus
GTCATAATCCTAGTTCCGGAGATAGCCATACATGTAACGAAGACGTGGTTAAAATTTGGGAATGATCGGTTGAATACTTTTTGAGAAAACGTGCCCGACAACCGAAAAAAAGTGGTTTTGAGAAAAACACGTTTTAAGTTTTTTTTTTCTTCATAATGCCATAGAGTGTGCCAAACTAAAATCGACAAAACATACACTTGCAATGATCGGATCGTTTTAAAATTTTTAGACAGTATTTTTTATGTTTTGCTTTCGAAATCCATAAAAAAAAATTGATTTTTTGAAAGTGATAAAGTGGTATGAACCCTTAAAGTAGTTTTCGCATATTAAAAAAAATAATAATAATCGGGTAAATATACCTATGATTTTAATAATAAATAATATTTATTCCAATAAATTGAAAATTGAAAATGATTTATAAAAAGATCATCCTGGCTAACATCAAAAGTGCAAAATAAATGAACCGTTTATTTTTGGGTGGCACCTGTTACCCGTTGGAAACGAATGGTGGTATACTTATATCTGAAAATGGAAAAATTTTCTTTAGCGTAGACAAGTTATTTTTAAAAATCTAACTTCGTGCCCAAAAGAATTTTCCTAACTTGTTGTTATTCGAGTAAAGCTCTTTATAATGACTTGATTGATGCGCCTGAAAGATGTCGAATAAATGTCATTAAATAGTTTTTAATACGAGGTTGACAGTCGATCGACCGAGAAGCAATTCACCGTTATAGTGGCTGCCAAAAGCCGTTAATTGAGTTACTTTATTACTGGCAACGGCGCAGCACTGCGCTCGCTCGCATTTCACGGCGTATGTGCAAATAAAGCCACGGACTTCCGGATAACTCGCCGCTTGAGAAAACAAAAAGGCGTCGGTAAATCAACCGGTCTGCTTACGCGTCCGCCTGCACGACAACTATTATATACATGCTAACCACGTGCGATATCTCTATCTCTCTCTCTCTCTCTGCTTTTCAAGGTTCGATATAATCAAAAAATTGGGTCAAGGCACCTACGGCAAAGTACAATTGGGAATCAACAAAGAGACGGGCCAGGAGGTGGCGATAAAGACGATCAAGAAATGTAAAATCGAGACGGAGGCCGACCTCATCAGGATACGAAGGGAGATTCAAATCATGTCGAGTGTGCAGCATCCGAACATTATTCACATTTACGAAGGTGAATTTTTTTACATTTTCTTGCATGAGCAATGTTTCTATACTCTTTACAATATTTATGAATGGCTTTAAAATGAAGTTTGTATACTTTAGTGGTTTATTAAATAAAAAAAGTAGATCGCGAGTTTTAAAACTTGCTCTTATAGTAAAAGTTATTTACAAAGGAATGATAGTACCTTTCATTTAACGTTATACATTTGCAAGCGAATCAATATTCTTTAACAGAATAGTTATACTTGGTAATCTGAATATCTTGGGTAGTATTTTGAGAAATATAAATCTTTCGTGAACAAGTAGATGCACGCCTGGCTTAGTCAGACAATGATTCAAGCAGAAAATATCCTAGTAAAATTAATTTATGTGAGCATCATAAACACTTCTAAGTGCACATGAAAGACGACTTTCCCGCACTCTAAGTTTAAATATTATTTACATGTAAAATGTTTGCTTGTAATATAACTGAGCATCGATCGTTTGGTTCTGTAGTATTCGAGAACCGGGAGAAGATGGTGCTAGTGATGGAGTACGCAGCGGGTGGCGAGCTCTACGACTACCTGAGCGAGCGCAAGGTGCTGGCAGAGCAGGAGGCCCGGCGCATCTTCCGGCAGATCTCGACGGCCGTCTTCTACTGCCACAAGCACAAGATCTGCCACCGGGACCTCAAGCTCGAGAACATCTTGCTCGACCAGAACGGCAACGCCAAGATCGCCGATTTCGGCCTCTCGAACGTCTTCGACGAGCAGCGGCTGCTCAGCACCTTCTGCGGCAGTCCGCTCTACGCCAGTCCCGAGATCGTCAAGGGCACGCCCTACCACGGGCCCGAGGTCGACTGCTGGAGTCTCGGCGTCCTCCTCTACACCCTCGTATACGGTGCCATGCCCTTCGACGGCTCCAACTTTAAGCGCCTAGTCAAGCAGATCTCCCAGTCCGACTATTTCGAGCCCAAGAAACCCTCGCGTACGTATGTCTAAGCGCGTGTCTCGCCGCCTATCACCTAACTTACCATTGATTGACTTTTTACAGCTGCTTCCCCACTGATAAAGGAAATGCTGACGGTGTGCCCGTCGCGGCGAGCGGACGTCGAGAAAATTTGCACCCACTGGTGGGTGAACGAGGGTTACGAGCAGAATTGCCTGGACATAGCGGAGGACCTCGCCGCCCAGACGCCTGTGCGGCTGGATCTCCTCTTGTCGCTCGTGCCGCAATCGGCGAGCGCCGACAAGCTCGTCGTTGGCGACCAGCAGCCCCCTCAGCCGGCAGACATCACTAATAGCGTATCCTCGGAGACGCTGGTGCCCACCAGGTGCCACTCGGTCGGCAGCCTCATGGAGCTCGATCAGAGCAACACTGACAGGAGGATCAGGGAGATGGTGGAGGAGGAGCCGAAGGGAGCGGCGGCCGTCGCGGGCAGCGGAGATGCCAAGAGGAAGCTCGAGAGCACTCCGTCCACGGATGAGACAACGGCGGCTGGAGTCAAGAGGAAAGAGCGGACGAGGAGAAAAGAGGGAACTGACGATCGGGATCCCAAGGCGTATAGAACCGCGTCCAAGTACGTATTCTTCAGAAACTAACAAGTAAACTCTAGTTGGAGACAATAACAAACTTAATATTCTTTCAGGCATCATTCAGCACCATTGCCTAATCCTATATTAGAAGAAGCAATGGAGGTGGATCCAGCTATAGTTGTTTCAGTCCCCACAAGTAAGACTGTTGATATAAATAAAGTAGAAGACTTGGCGTCTTGCTTAGAAGTAATAGAAGATCGTAACCAGAAGTCTCCTAGTAAAGAACGTAGTAAAACTCCAGTTATTCCCGATCAACCACAAAACTCAACTGATGATGCAGCCATGCCGATTGCCAAGGAAAAACTTTCCGAAGAGATTAAAAACGACCCTAGTCTTGTTACATCTAATGAGCAGGAGATCGCACAGCCTGAATTAACAGCAGCGTATTCTCAAAGCATTGTTACCCAGGCTACCACTGGGGAAGAAAACAAAGTCGTCCCAAAGTCCGATGTGCCAAAGGAAAAGAGTCCATCAAAACTCAATGAAATCGTTAGTGATAAAGTTCCAGTACAAAGTGATGACAAAGTAACAAATGAAATAGCCCAGCAACAGCCTAAAGAAGTTAAGAAATTAAAGAACAAAGCTCTTTCGCTTGATTCCGAACTCATAACAGAGGAATCCGCACCAAAACCCTCGACTGAACGCCGAAGATCGAAAATCTTCGAAACTGCAGAGAAATTCAACCAATTGCTTTCTCCCGTCGAGCCTGAGAAACCGAAAAAGATCTTTATTCCAGGTGTAAATGTTGGAGGAGCAAAGGCAGCCTTTGAACGTAAGGCTAGTCTTTCTTCAGCCACCTTGCCACAGACCATTAAAGCACCTGTAGGTAAAGTTATTATAGATGTACCAGCGGATAAAAAAGCTGAGAGTGAAAAGCTGGTTGATCTGGAAAAAGAAAAGGAAAAAGAAAGAAAACGCGATGAAGAGAAAAAGCGTGCCGTCGACATAATTACTGGAGCTTTGGGTAAACCACCTATGCAAAGAAAAGCGAGTGGATCACCTCCTACCTCACCGCAGAGTAACGATTCTAAAAAACTTGGTCTGAAAATACCTCTTGGTCCAAACGATTTAAGAAATGCAACCGTGACAGTCTCGACGCCGATTGAAACTAAATTTCCCTTCGAATCGAAACCAGAATTACAAGCCAAAGCTGTAAGTAATGCATGCATTCCACGTCATAATCGTGTATAATTTATTGTATTTTGATTTATAGCGGTATATAATGTATGTAATGATTTATACAGGTGCCAGTAAGTCCAGACACATCGAGCCACGACACATTTAACGCCATGACAGAGGAGCCAAAGAAGACGAGTAAGATGGAAATAACCCTAAAAAGTGCTACCCTCCCTCGTCCACGTAAAACGAGTAAAGCTGAAATTACCTTGTCGGGCGTGAGACCAGTGGATACAGCTTTCCGTTCAGAAGTTGAAGCAAAGATCGACGCCTTTCATCCCCAGAAACTGCGTACCCAGCGCTCGGAAATTGCGTTCCCCGTCGGAGCTGCGATACCTCAAACACATCGCAGTTCGAGCCTAGAACCTGAAGGTCAAGCGAGCAGCAATCGTAACTCCACCAAGGAGCGTATTATACCGATCCAGGTGGAACCGATAGCGCAACAAGCTACTGTGCACTCGACAACGCCACCGCCTAAACCACCCATGCCTCAACGCTCAATGTCGCAACGCTCGGGTTCGCTGTCGCGGCAGTCGACCGCTGATTCCGATACAGACAGTGCACTAGGCTCGACGATGGGTCCCGAACCTATTAGGAAAAGCCCCAGGGAATATATAATCCCGATTGCCGTGGAAGGTGGTGGTTACGTAACGCCTAGGTCAGGTAGCGTTGAGCCTGAAAGCAAGAATAGCACACCTACCAGCACAAATCCACCAAGATCGAGATTCGGCAGGCCTAGGAGGATGGGATCACTTTTGTCAGACGCCAGCGAGGATGAATCGCCGTTCTCTTCGTTACACAGGTATGCATTAAAAATAATAAAAAAATAAAAACTTTGAAATTAACTTGATAATATTTATTCAATTTAACTGTTTCTATTTAAGCAGAGATAACGATGACCTGCTGCAAAGGCATATGCATCGGTTGAGGAGCTCGCGACCGTCGCGACAGGCCCCTGAACATGCAGACAGTCTGTCGTCCGGCGAAGACGACGACGACGACGGCTTTGAGCTGCTTACAGCCGAAAACTTATTTTCCACCTTATTATCGCGAGTAAGAAGTCTGACACAGAGGCTCAACGTCGATGACAACCGAAGTACCGGTTTTCCAAGTACTAGACTTCTTGGTAGACTCGGTTCGAATTCGCCTCAAGGATTCTGGGGAATACATGAGCCGTTGTCTAGGTGTGTAAAAAGGAAATGATGTTTCTATTTAAGTTTAAAAGAAATGTTATTGTTTTGAAAAAAAAAACTAATTTTATACATAAAAAAAAGATCATTCGTATCTGGATTTTTCGTAAATAACTCAGTATAACAATCGTGTACTTGAATTACTTTCGTTTATTTATACTTACGTTTATGTTAGCAAAATTACCAATGATAATTTAGTTTACTTCATGCTTCATTCATCAATAGTTTAAAAGCATTTACCGTTTACGTAATTTATTCGAATATTTATTTTAAAATGGAAGTTATTGAACGAAATTTATATCTGACAAACTAACGTGTGCGCTTATTTATGTGCAAGCTACGAGAGCTACTTTGAAAGTCAAACAGTGACAACGTGAGTGTTCTAACAAAAATTTTGTACTTCCTGTTACTTGTTCAATGTTAATTGTACCACGATTAAATTATTTTTCCTCTTTCCTATCTTCAATTACAACCACCTTTCCTTATAACCGTAGTATGTACGCCGTTTTAAATGTCGCTAATTTAAAAAGAGCACACCCAGCTGTTGCAAAAATAAATGAGCCCAAAATATCTGGCGTTGATCGGCACTGTTTCTTGCATTCTAAATTGACTCGCACGCCTTTGCTTGATCGCGCTTTGTCCATACATCAACCCTTTTTCTTTTACAGCAGCCACAATCCAAGTATTCACGTGCACTTAAAATATTTCAGTAGTTTGAAGTACTTACATGTATCTAGAATGTAAAAATATACGTCATACCTTAACCAGCAAACATTTTTTTACTTTTTTTTCACCTTTAAACAATAATCTTGTATTTTCTTATTTTCGAAATATTTAAAAATACATTATTACAGTATCTTGACTTTAACTAATGCGAAACTTGTAAACACTTTAAATATGTTTTGTGTAAATATAAGAATTAAAAATAGTGTAAAACTACTGTTAAACAAAAACTTGACGCTTGCTGTTGTCATCAATCAGGCGAATTCCCGACTCGCAGTTCAGGCGCTCAATGAGCCGTGAAAACAATGACCGCTTCAGCCGCAAGGAGCCGAGCATGCCCAACAGTCCCGGCTCTCAGCAAAATAGTCCTGGAACACGCACACCTTCTCGTGATAGCCTTTTCGACATGGGAAATAATACGTTGCCGAGAGGTGAGTGTCATCTCAATAATATTTGTACAAAGCGCAACAGATTGCTTTAAAACGCTCTACTCAATGAACTAAACAGATTAAGAAGCATTAAACAGATTTCGACTAGAATTCGTTTTCTTTTTGAACAAGTATCTTCAATTAAGATTGAACTGTACTTTAAAATAAAGCCTTTGATTTTATCCAAATATACTTTTTATAAAAAATCTTTTCGTGAAATTTGAGTTTGGTACGTTGAAGCATTCTGTGAACCAATTTATAATTATATAAAATCATAAAAGTAATGGCACGCCTCTTTGTAGCAGTCTAGAGTTTATTAAAAATAATGTATTTCTTAGTTGTATAGTGAAAATAATGTATTTTTAATTGAATTGTATAATAATTGTAAGACATAATAACATAGACTTCTGCTAAGTGGTAGTGTACGTGATGGTTAAAAGCCAATTAAGAAAAAAAAAGATATACCATATATAACAGAATATGAAGTTCTGTCTGCATCTTCTAGAACTAGCTATTGTCGAGTCGTTGATAGACAGAGCACATATGTTTATAATTTTTGTTGAATTTATTTTTAATGAGTTACCTGTCATATTTTTTTCTCTCCAACAAAATAATTTCCTTTCTTTGACTTGATGGTTGCCTGATGATGTTTTTGCCATTATTTTTTTTGGTACTAACACACGTAAATTTAGATAGTACGGTTCATGTTCGGCGCAGGTGGGTAGAGTAATAATTTTTGTTCACATATTGGCCACAGATTAAATACTTTTTTACATATCGAGTTTGGCGATTTTAGTGCTAGCGCTAGCTAATTTATACTTAGCTTAAATAATAATTTTTATCTCAGTGTTATAATAAACTTACATTGTCTTTATATTAGTTTTCAAGTATCAATTTCGACGCAGAGCTATTAATCTGTTGCTTAATAAACAAATAAATTGTTAAAAAATATAATGGTATTTATAACTTGAAAAATGTCAATTTAATTGTTTACTTAATTGTCGTTGTTAAAATATAATATGGGTAGTTAGATAAGCATGAATGCACGTTGATTTTAAATGTCATTTCTCATTAGACAAAAACAGGAAAATGACAGAATTTGTCTGATATTGTATATTTAAATTAATATTATATTCTTGTATAGCACTCATTTTTTATAATTTTGGCCAATAGTTCACAATTTAACTTACTATTTGGCAAATTTCTTTAATTTATATTTTTAAATGTAAAAAGGGAAATAAACTGATTTTACAAGTTATAGAAAAACGAAAATTGGTCACTACCTAGTTTGAAAGTGTAAATTCAAATAATTTCTAATCAGAGATTTTTTCGTTATGATATTATTCTTTGAGATTTTGTAATTTACTCTTGATAGAATGTTTAAAAGCCAACAACTGTCGGTATTATTATTATTATTATTATTATTATTTTTTTTTTTTGCGAATTTTCTAGCAGATTTGACAGCTCTTTTTTATAAAAATCAGAAAACAATACTAGCTTACCTTTGCCCGACATAGAACCTTTGATAATATGCAGTAGATTTACAAGTGTTGTTGCTGAATTTCGTCTCTCTCTTTTACCATTGTCGACTTTTCCTTTAACATTATCATATTATCAGTTTCACGTGATACCTTTTTCTCACGTCTTATTGTAACGAGTGTTAAAACATGTAGAGCATGAATATACATACATACTCAAATTAAGTACAAAAGATACAAATACACTTGCAAAACACAAAAACTATAAGACTTCACTTAGGATTGTGCGAAAATATCGATTTTCAAAAGATTTTTTATATTTCTTAGTTAGTTTAAAGTAATTGTAATATATGTTGTATTCGAAATGAATAATTATGTACGCGCGAATTTTAAAAATATTTAATAAACTTTATTTTTAAAGAGGTTTTGAAATGAGAAATTATTTTTATCATTCTCCTTTGAAAGTTAAATTGAGCACATCCTTTTCAAACATATTATTTTACTCATTCCATCATACAAGAGACATGTAACAGATATACTTTTTAAAATCATTCCAAGTCTATCGTCGACTCTTCAATCAGTAATTAAAAGATTAGCAGCATTTGCTGTTAATTGACTAACTGATTTTTTAGACTATACTCTCGCTATGGAAAATCTCTGGGGTACTGTTGGGATATTGTTTTTTCTTACTTAACCCATATGCATGTTAAATTTGATATCTATACTTCTATAAATAATATCTGTGCCAGTTTCAATTATATAATAAAAAAAAATATTTTCCGTACGAAAGATCGTCGAAAATATTTCATAGTAATGCAATGCAATGGGAAAATTTCGATTTAGTAAATGTGAAAATGAGCAAGAGTATTATCTAAAAAATGTCAGTTGCAATGCTTTCTGTGGTATACGTTTTTTTATTGACGGTCTTTTCTGACGGTTGTTACAGCGACCGTGCGAGTGACTCTACGTAGGCGGGCTGACGGTAATCCCCAATAGAGAAACCAAGTTAGGTACTACTTACTCTGCCTAATCTCTAATCGAGATCGAACTCATCAACACGATACAGTGGTCGCGTTTCTTCTACTTCTTCTTCTTCAAAAGTATCAAAGAAAAAAAAATCACAAAATACAACTAAAAAATATGTAATTTTAAAAGTGGAACAAATTCTCATCATATATTACAAAAATACACACTATTTTCGGAATTCATCTCTAATTAAACTGAAATTTTAACTCTACAACTTATTCACTCGGACGCTTATGCTGCAAGAAGTTATACGACTTGAAACGATAGAAAAATTGAAAACTAATCATTCTAATGAACTTGTAACGACAGCGGGTGTTTGAGAAGATATTAAAATATAGAAATAAAACTGAACAAATATAGAATATACGTATAGAGATGAGAAAAACTTTAAGTTTACACGTTTTCCAATTATTGTAAAATCTAAGTCAGCGGCTCATTTTGCTCGCGCATCTTTTTTATATACGAACGAAATACACGTTGGCTCTCTTCAAGTATGATGTATTCTAGCTTTTATACGCTTCGTGTATACAGCAAAAGCGAACAATTTTTACCGGAGTTGCGGTAAAATTATTTCAAAAGAAATAAGATTTATGTTATTTTTGGAATAAATCATACTTAGCCTGTTGAATGAGCAAAAAAGATAAATAAAAGTAAACATATACAAGCCAATTACATTTAAGCTGATTGTTGCGTTACCACAGAAGCAATTTTATATATAACACGATGAATTTTTGTATATGACAATGTTGAGAGGAGAATGAAGAAGTGTTTGATAATCTTATAACGCCAGCAAGAACTAACCCTTGTATGATGATGGCTGCGATTTGTTGTGTTTTCAAGAGTTTATAAATAACAGCGTTTTATTATTTCATACTGTCTTGGCATGTTGCGATTTATACAATTGCTGTGCATACTGTATTTTAATATACATTGTGCAAAATGCAGAAAAATAGGAGCAAGACTTACTCATTTATTCATATTAAATACTTAATGTAAATATAAGTACATGGAAATTGCATGATTAATGTTGATCCTTTTCTTTACTAAATTTATATTCAAAAAGGTTTTACTAAATGCATTTCACTCTAACGCATTGAAATCGCGTTCTTTAATTATATGCGTATTTCGCCCTAAATGAGTACTTCTTTCTCCTAATAATTTTCGTTTTTTCTTTTCTTTTTTTTTTTTAGTGTATTTATAAGTGGCCTCTTCATAACAATGTGTCAAATTGCAAGTAATAAAATGCCGATTAAAACAATAAAATAGTTTCAAAAGCTTACTTTTTTAAATATATCCTATAGATACCAAGAAAAGAAATTTTAGTAAATTTTCAGTTTGAATTGACTTGATTTTACTGGGATATATTTACTCATATAAGACTACATGAATAATTAATAGAATGTTACAATTCATTGAGTAAGATGTTAAAAATATGTTATCAATTATTTACCTAAATAGAATTTTTCTATTATTTGTATAGGAGTGTGGCATAATACTTCACAACCTATACTTAAATGATTTCATATGAAATAAAATCTTTTTTTACATTTGTTAGAATATATATAAGATTTCGAAATTAATGTTTGCAAATAGCTAAAAAATTAATCATAACAAACATTTCAGTTACGAAAAAAATAATAAAAGTTTCATTACAAGATTTCTTTTTGTTTAGAAATAATTGTACCTACTCACTTTACTGGTTTGCAAAATCTTTTAAAAAAATCTAAATCCATGTTATTTTTTTATGTTAACCCAAATTCCAATGTTTTATATTCTTCTTATTTTTGGATATTAACTCTATTGTTAACCCTAACCGGCGAAAACACAAGTGCATTTGACTTGGATAATTTTTTGCAGTTGCCACGTCGTTCTGAAGAGGTACATATATCGTAATATCGAACGTCGGTTGATTAATTTTTACGTCAAATGTATATTTACATAATATGCAAAATGAAAAGTAGCTTTTTGTTATACTTATTTTTTTTCTGCAAGTTCTTTTATTTTTTGTCATGGTAGACAGTGATCTTCCATATAATTCTAAGTCATATTAGACAAAAGAAAGTACAGCTTACGATACATTATTTTGTACGTCGCGTTATCAGAAGTAAGTCCATAATAATTTATAAGGAAAGTATAAAATACAGAGAGAAAGATTAGTTGCCGTGTAATTTCCAAATAACAGTCTTTATTTATTATTACTTTTCGACGAATTTTATAAAAACATTTTCTGTATGTAGAAATAAAGGATTGTATATATTGAAAAACATTGATTTTTTACTTTTATGAACCATAAATATTTTTATAATAAAAAATAATTATCACGTAATTAAAACCTTAGATTATTTTAGTACAAATATTTCTAATAACATATTGTAATGCTTTTGATATTTATAATGGTAATGTTTAACGGCAATTTTCTCACTTTAAAATTTTACACGTTTAATTTGAAGATATCCTACGATATTAATTTTCCAATGCAGATGTATGATGATAAGTTTAAAAAATTCACGAATTATACATTGAAATTTGATATGCAATAAAATCTTAAACTTTTTTTGTGTAAATCGTGTATCAACATTTATATATTTATTTGAAAATATTGACATCTACATTGCGAATTGAGAAATTGATCGTGATTTGTCAAGAGGGTGAATATTAATAAGTTTATATAAAATATAAGCAAAGTCTGTATGTTAATAAAATTGAATAACAATCGTGTATGTAAAATAATAAAATATAAATGAATGCTCAAGATATTTTTTCCTTGACTAATGACCTGTTAACAAATCACGATGTAAGTGTTGGTATGTTGACAATAATCTATGAAAGTAAAAGTAAAAAAAACTAGAGACCGAGTTGAAGGCGAAAATACGTTGACAGAGTATATCGAAAGAGGTATGTATAAAGAGAAATAATTATTAAGAAAAATGGTAGGATTGTGGCATTGTGGAATATTTTCAAATTGATTGATGTAACTCAGACTTGATTCGTTTAAAGAAAGCATTGCAATATGTCGAGTATTGACGAGAAAGCCGGAATTGTCAAAGTGTGAGATCCAAGGACGGAAATTTTGGAGTAAGCGGGACGTCTGCAGAAACACGTTCTTTACACTGCTTTCAGCCAAGGGCCAGTATCGCAGCAGCTCGGAGCAGCAGTCGCGAGCGCCCGCGGCCTCGAGGAGCGCGCTGAGCGAGGCGGAGCTGCGCAGGGAGGCGCAGGAGGCCCTGGAGCAGAAGCTGACGCCGTGCCTCGCGCGCCGCCTCAGCCGGCAGTTCATCGAGAAGACGCGGCAGTCGCTGCCGCGCTCGCCCTCGCTGCCCCGCGAGCGCGGCCTCCGCGGCTCGCCCGGCCGCGACGCGCCCTCCCCCTCCCCGGGCCCCGAGGCCCCCGAGCGGCCGGCCGCCGGCCCCGAGCGCTTCCGCAGCCGGTCGCACGACCGCGCCGGCTGCGCCGGCGGCATGCGCAGGGCCAGCAGCCTGCTGGAGCCCGCGCTCTCGGGCCGCGAGCGGCGCTCGCCGCGGCGCAGCATCAGCCTCTTCGACGACGAGGACCGCTACCTGCCGCCGCTGCCGCGGCAGCCCCCCATCGCCGGCCTCGGCCGCAAGTACCGGGACTCGGGCAAGCTCAGCACGACGCCCATCGCCGTCGAGAAGATCGAGGAGCAGCCGGAGGAGCCGCCGCCCAGGCCGCGGCCCGACGACTGGGACTGCGGCAGCCTCACCGAGAACAACTCGCTCTCCGAGTGCCCCTCGCTCTCCGCCTCCAACTGCCCCGAGACCGCCTCCAGCCGGTCCGCCGTCTCGGGCGAGACCTCGCCCACCGAGTCCTCCTCCAACATCCTCGACTACGGCCCCGCCTACAAGGCGGCCGGCGGCTCGCTCTCGAGCAAGGACCTGCAGAACCGGCTGCTGGCCGCGGAGAAGCTCATCAAGGAGTCGCAGCTGAAGAACCTCGGGCTCTCCAAGTACAGCGCGAACCTCAGCTGCAACTACCAGGAGCTGGACAAGTGCGACAAGGAGTCCCTGGGGGCCATCTCGGAGTCGGCGAGCGCGGCCGTGGCCAAGCGGCGCAGCTGCATCCCCAGCCTGCGGCTGCGCTCCGGCTCGCTCAGCAGGGACGGCTCGCTGGCCAGGGAGCGCCGGCCGTTCACGGGCTCGGAGGACGCGCTGGCGCCCGAGCGCTCCTTCATGAGCAAGTTCTTCAGGAGCAGCAGCAGCGGCAGGGACGCCGAGGCGCGGGACAAGGCCGAGGGCCCGCAGAAGCCCAGGCAGCGCCGCATCTCGCGGTTCCTGCGGCCGGACTTCTTCGACACGCCGCGCGAGGAGAGCCAGTACGTCAAGGAGAAGGAGGCCCAGAAGGCCGCGGAGAACGAGCGGCGCAAGTCGCGCTTCATGAAGAGGAAGAGCGAGAGCAAGGCCCAGCCGGACGAGGAGAGGCTGGACAAGGAGCTCAAGAACGAGGTCAACTCGCTGACGAAGGGCAGGTCCGAGACGCCCAGCGGGGAGCCGCCCGCGGACGAGGAGTGCAGGGCTCCCGGCGAGAAGCCGAGCATCAAGAGCAGCTTTCTGCAGAGCCTGGAGAGGAAGCTCGAGAAGTTCCGCTCGGGCGACGACGGCGCCTCCAAATCGGGCAGCAAGCCGCCAGTCCCCGACGACAACAGAACTCAGTCCGGAGTGGAGAAGCCGGCGCCGCCAGCGGAGAGCGCGTTGCAGCGGGCCGTGAGCGCCGCGGACCTGGCGACGCCCAGCAGCGACGCCTGCGCGCAGACGCCAGCCAAGAGCAAGGTCAACTCCGTGCTCGGCCTGTTCAAGCACTCCGAGTCCAAGTCCGAGCAGGGCGCGCCGCCGCGACCTCCGGGCCAGACCATCTTGAGCAGACTCAGGAAGAACGCGTACAAAGGCTCGAGATCGGACGGCGTCCTGTCGCCGGACCAGTCCACCAGCAAAATCCCGACCAAGCTCTCCAAAGCCGAAGCCAAGTCGAGCAAGAAGCTCGCGGAGGCGAAAAAGTCTCCCGAGAAAACGGCGCTGGGCTTCAAGAGGTCGCCCTCGAAGGACAAGGAGAAGGAGCCGACTCCGCCGAAGAGGATTAGTCCCGAATCGAAGAAAGCAACTATGGAGCGGCTCTCCAAGCCGTTCAAGAAGAGCCCGGAGAAGCTGGTCAAGGCAAAGCCTGAGCAGACTGACAAGTCCGCGGAATTGAAGAGGGACAGCTCGGCCAGCAAGCTCTGCGATAAGAAGAAATCCCCGGAGAAAACTTTTTTGAGGAAGACTTGCTCGCCCGAAAAGTCTTTTCTCAAGGCAAAATCGCCCGAAAAGTCTTTCCTCAAGGCAAAATCGCCCGAGAAGATTCTAGACAACAAACAAATAGAGGACATGAACGGAGACAACGACGAGAAGAGTGCTGCGAAAATGAAGAAGAAGATGCCGACGGCTTCCTCGGAAACGGCAAGTCTCAAATCCGACAAAACTGAAAGTATAAAGAAAGTGAAGAAAGTTACCAAAACTAAGGAATCTGCCGACAAGGAAAAGGACAAGGAAGGAGGTGAAACGACCAAGAAGAAAAAAATCGTTAGGGTAGTGAAGAAGGTTGTTAAAAAATCATCGGACGCTGCCGAAGGTAAATCTGATGAGAAAGAGAAGCCAGCCAAGACATTGATAAAGAAAGTGGTTGTTTCAAAGAAAGAAACAAGTCCAGAATCAACTACATCTACCGTTATTGTTCAGAGAAAGAGCCCGGAAAATCATACCTCTGTACTGAATGATCAGATGCCCGAACCAAAGGAAAAATTGGCTGTTGAAGAAACCGATCTTCAAAACGTAGACGTTAATGATGTTAAAGAGAAAAGTCCCGACAGTAACATCGAATGTCAACGTTCAAAAGCAGCAAGCCAAATTTCGCAATTGAGAACCGTTGATACCAAACCCAATAGAGAAAAATTAAAACTTGACTTCTCAAAAATTCCCCAACACAACTTCAGAAACGTCACGCCACCTAGAAGAGAATCGCCAAAAAGTGAAACGAGCGAAATCCCAAGATTGGTTCAAAGGAGCCAGTCGGATAGTGTATCGAAAAAAGTTACAGAAAATGTCTCGAAATTAGCTCACCGCGCATCCATCGCCGTGAGTAAATTGACCGATGAGCCATTGCAAGCAAAAGATATAACGACTGTAAAAAGAGAACCTCAAAATGACGCTTCTACGAGTTCGTATAAAGCAAATTATACAGACGAACCTACACTTTCAAACCAAGTATTGAAAGAAAACAATAATCAATCAAATTCTGTAAATAGTCCATTGGAAATAGAAAAGAATAATATAGAAGAAACGAAGGAAGTAAAAGTTCGCAAATCTTCGCTAAGAGAGCCAGTCATTGATGATTTAATGTCTCCTACCGAGGATACTGAGAGTTTTGATTCATGGTCCATTTGCTCAGCCGACATAAATCACACTCGAGGAGATTTGCATTCGCCGACTTCACCAACGTATTCGATGTACATGCGAGGAGATAATCCAAACACTGAATCAGTTATAGATAGAATTAGAAGGAAAAGTTTTTACACAAGGTTTAACGATAGGAAAAGAAAAGCTTCACTAAATGCTCCACCACCAGGTATTAATATGTCTTCTAGTATGACGTTGCCGAGAAAGTTTAGTTTCAATAGCTCAAGGGACAGTAACAAAGATCAAAAGAGTAAAGCTAATAACTACTCCTTACCCGTAAGGAAAAATTCGGAAAAATGTTACAGCATGTACAACGATGACGCTGCCTCGTTTAGGAAGTCGCCCATCGAACGAGACAGGTACTCGG
The DNA here is from genome assembly GCA_900474315.1 of Torymus auratus. Classification (NCBI taxonomy): domain Eukaryota; kingdom Metazoa; phylum Arthropoda; class Insecta; order Hymenoptera; family Torymidae; genus Torymus; species Torymus auratus. Next base: position 15,575 of record UXGD01002045.1, read on the forward strand.
ACGGGGGAAGCGCGTCTTCGTACTCGAATGACTTCAAGTCGCCCAGTGAATCGTATGGCCACATTTCTTCGTCGTACGACCCTCTCAGAAAGTATTTATCCCCTACATTTGATTCCAGTGCTGCACGCCGAAAATACCACAGTACTGAATTTAGCACTGATAACGATTTGGGTTCTTACAGAAATTCATCGCTTACTGATACTATACTGGAGCCTTCTTTGGGCAGAAATTTGAGCACGCTACCAAGAAGATACGGATCCAGCGTTTCCGGGTTTGAGCCAAAGACGGTTGAATACTACGAGGAATTACTAGCACCAAACAATACCGATTATCTTGGAGGTCGAAGAGCATCGCCACTTCCGCACGAGAGTTACACTAAATATGAAAATGGCTATCACAATGGAGGTACGGAGCTACCGCAATTTTGTGCAGAGAAGTGGAAAAGTCATGTTGACAAACCGACCAAATCCGATCTCGCTGAAGGAGTCCAAACTGAAAACCGTACAAGGTATGATTCAACATTTTTTTACCTTTATGAATAACCCGCCTACTAACGAAAGACCCTTTGGGACTGACGGCGGAGCCCTTGCGGGACATTCTGGGAATCATGTTAATTTTTAAATAAACTTCCTTTTTATTATTATTTATAATTGTTTCAATCAAATTCATAATAAAAGCCTTGATGAAATAATCTATTTATACTATCATTTTCATGGATTATAAGTAATATGTTAATAAAATTTCACAATATTGGAACAAACTCATTCTTTAAAACTGTCACCACTATAATCAGATTACAAAATAATAAATATAAAAAAAATATTGTATGCAACTTGGGCGTGAATACGACATGCACTATATAGGAACGATCGTAAGACGACACTCGTGCCGGCTGCGGCACGAGTGCGCAGCGATCATTGCCCGTGCGTCAAGTATATACTTCATGCCCTTGTTGCATAAACTATTATATTATTTAACAATTATTATTATGTTAATCATGTAGGACCCACATGGGATCCATCTGGGAAACATATGTCAACCATGTGGGTCAACTAAGTCTTTCTAACGGGATTTTTTAGTAGGGAACAACAGGTCTACATTAAAATAAAATGGCTATATATTATAATTGTATCATTTCAGAAAAATAAGCCAGTGTATCAGTGAACCAGACGATTTATCAACAAGTTCGTTAGATCAGCGAGCAACTTCTTCCACTGCCGAGTGATATGCGTTTGAAGATATTATAAACTACTTAAAAAACTGAGATATTCCAATAAATATGTACAACAATCACACAAATTATCTGACCGACTAGTCATGCAAAACTCAACTAATTTAGTTATGCAGAACATAAATAATTTAGTGTTTTTGCAAACAAAACAATTGTACTTTAAATTTCAGTCGAAATAGGTGCCAAAGAGATGTAAACTTAAGCTATAAATCTAGCAATATGAAGAACAGTAGGGGTGTGTAAGAGATCATAAGTATGTTATGTATAGAGTTTTTATAATCAAAATATTGACAAGATAATGCATCACAACGAAACAAATATTATTTGATAATGATAAATGAAATTTATTATTAGCAGTGAGGTAATGCAATTAAGAATTTGTAAAAAGAAGAAGAAAAGAATTGTATGAATGAAATCTATTTCCAGACCCTAGAGTGTTCTTAGTATCACCTTTTGTTCAAATGAGATATACTTTTCAAAAGATTTATTTACTTTACTGATATATATTATCTCATACATGATATATTTACTTAAGAGAATTGATTCTTTGTATTTTTCATTGAAAGACATATTTTGAGTGTTTAATTTTTATATCAAACCAAAGGCCTATGCAATTTTATCTTATTCCTATTTAGTTTTAAAAGTGTGCTTCTGGCTAGTAGATGAGTTTTTTAAATAGGGATATTAAAATCTCCATTACTTTATAAATAATGCCACAAAAAACATTTTAATATAAAAAAAAATTATTATGACTCCGTAAATTATAGAAATATAATTTACTTGGTAGTCAATATTTCTTATAAAAAAGAGCATAATACTGGACTACATTAAGGTTTTCTTAATAAGTTCAAAATATATCTTCTTTACAAAGAAAAAAAAAATGAAAAAACTTTTAGTTCCTTGTATGGATATCGCCTTGTAGTCATGTAAATGCTTTTGTGAAAAAAAAAAAAGAATTAGAAGAAAAGACTCAGTTATTGTTCTAATTCTTGTTAATCTTTAAGTGGTCTTCCGCATGTTATGTACTATGTGTTTTCTATTGATATACATATTTTAAAATAAATATTTCGAAGAACATGGTATTTTTTTATTTAAAATTTATTTAGAAAAGAAATTGCTTACACTTTTAGATAATTATTAATTAAGATTATGGATAAAAAAAATGTGGTTTTCTATTTTATATAAAAAAGTATTGATATTACTACAAAATAACCTTCTTAAAACAAAAACTGATTGTAATAAGTGTATTTGCAAATCTAATTTATTGGTCTACTAATACGAATTTAAGTTTATGAAATGAAATTGAAAATTATAATTAAGAAGTTGTTAAATCAACTTTAATAATTAGAAAAGTTAGATTTTGAAGTATTTAATTTGTAACTAGATCCAGTTGAGTTTAAAGAAGAAGCAGTAAAATATCCAGCAGACCTTGGAACTTTAGTTATTGAAGGTACTCTAAATACTTCATCGTTTCTTTTTGGATTCTCTTGACGTTTTTGCCCAAAGCAACCATGAGGAAAATTTTTTGTACTTTGAAAATTACTTATTTGATTGACAGGCGTGTGGTATTGAGATCTGTAATTAAATGGTTTATTATAAAATTTAACAAAATTTATATCCTCACGAAGGGTGTAGTTCAATTTTATATAAAACTTTACTTACGGCATATTATGCCTCATACTTGAATCTAACATTTTCTTATTTTCATTTTGTAGCATGGTCACAGTCACCTTTAATTTATTATATTTTTGATAAACTTTTTTTAGATTTTCAGCACTAACCCAATAAGCTTCCTTGACTGATTGGTATTTGCTTTCCTGTAAAAAGATATTAAACTTTGTTAAATTTACATATTTATAAGAATTTTCTTATAAACAAAAAGAAGCTTACATTCATATTAGCTCTTTTCAAGCAGAGAGACATCTGAGATTCTTGAAACTGTTCTGCTTGAATAACTTTTTCAAGTAAGTCCACAGGCCGAGTAAAGTAATGAGCTATTTGAGGGCTGAAGGGTTCCTTCAATGGAAGAGAAATAGTACCTGTAGTATTACACTGACAACATCTTTCTTCAGCTATTAAAAAAAAAAAAAAACAAAGATAAAAAAATAGGCTCTCATTATCTATTAGAGTAATTAATAAAATTACCTTTTACAATACACTTGTTACAAAAAATATGGCCACATTGAGTTAAATGAAACATTGATTCTTTTGTATCAACTTTTAACCAACAAGAATTGCAACGCATCCACTCCATAATGAAAAAAGCACGCGCGTATGGTACTAATAACTAATATAAAACAAGTGAACTTGGTATTTATTTTGAAGAGTTCCTGTTTGGAAACAATAAGAATTAAACTTATACATAAAAAAAATTTTCCGTACATATAACCTCAATAACCATTTGAAAATATCGATTTTATTTTTAAAAAAGTATTCGTGTCTTCTAGTAAGTGGAAATTTGTATTCAAACCAAACAGTCTCTATAATAAAAAGTGTAAAAACAATAGTTTCTCAATCGCGGTTTCTGTTTTATCAATTTTGCCAACTACCTATTTAAAAATATAATTAAATAAATAATAAATAGTATAAAAGGAAGTCTGCAATATGAATCCCATAAAATTAAAGTTTTTAATGGAAAGATACGAAAAGGAAAATAGAGACTTGAAATTTCAAGAAGAGTTTATTGCATTGCCGGGTTTGAAGCCGGTATCGGGCAAATTTTACGCTAAACACGATATTTTTTCACACGATGCACCTGAAGAATACATAAATATTGTAAAAAGGAGCGCTTCGGTTACTCCTAAGCAAAATTATAAGTTCCCACCACCCTGCGTAAACATGGAGTAAGTGTGTGTGAATATGTGCATTACGTTTACGTGCACGCCGCAGGCGCGTGTGTGTGTGCGTGTGTGAGACCTATTTTTTAGGTATACAAATCTTCAGAATAACTATTACATATATTTAAAAATATATTTACACACCTGATAATACAATTTTTCTGTAATGTTACTACTGATCGGCATATTTTATTCTTCACTGCAGGTACGGATGGTTTTCGTCAACTTTCATTCCGCGAACTCTGGATAAAAGACTCGCTTTTCCGATACGAGAATCTGGTTATATAAAAACCGAAATTTATATAAAAGAAATGCAAAAGAAGCTAGAAAAGAATCAGAAAAGAAATTAATCCGTGTGATGATCCAACTATAATTTTTTTAATATTTATTAAACATTCAAAAAATAATATAAATTTATGTTTGCATTAAAAATTAAAATCAAATGCTATACACCTCTATATATGTAACAGTTTATATTGTATGTATCTGGTATTTAAAGTTCACTTTCTCAATAATCCTTTAAAATTTTAAGTATATAACAAAAAACGTTTTTCATTGAAACATATTCTTTAGGGCTTCTTCATTGACTCATTGACTGTCGAGTGTCTATTAATGGCCGTTACATTTATATGCTATAATCTATCATATAATACCTACTAGTAAATAATCAAGAAAACGGGAATAAGATTGAATCATTTATCAAAGTTGCATAAACTCAAAAAAGTTCGCATAAACAAAATTTAAATAATTATACAAAAACCGTTAGAATACAAAATGGAAAGCTTAAATTATTATTACCGACCCGAATGTACCTATACAGGTGGATACAGGTGGCCTGATTTGGTTGATGTACAAGCTTATAAGCTGCACCTGATTCCAAGGTAAGTGATGAGGTGCGCAGACGGGCCTCGACTGGTAGCCTAGGTATATGACTTACTTTTCTTTTTGATAATTTTCGTATGATTTTTTAGATTTTCTGTATAAGTAAGGGGTTGCCAAATTTTTTAACCGAATGATATATATATATATATATGTGTGTGTGTGTGTGTGTGTGTGTGTGTGTGTGTTCTTAAAATGTAGTAGGGCTTACGCCTAGGTTTGCCTATTCTTTATTGAGCATCAAAAATTTATAGGCAAAAACTGTTATGATGGGTCTGTTCCGCAGCATCTCGGCGACAAGCCTAAATAAATATATACCTATAGGCGTATATTGGCTCTTGTTGGCTGAAGTGTGTCTAATTTTATAGTTCGCTTTTATTACAAATATAAACAAAAGTCATTGTGTACGGAGCGCGCTTTACTTAGGATATTACTTTAGTCTTTACAAAATGATCGAATAGGTAGGTAATCCGATAAAATCCTAACAATCATTAATATAGGTACAGATACCTTGAGTTATCTCTTATCTGTATTTTACCTATAACCTACAGCGCTACAGCCTGCAGTTCGCGTTTCCTAGCAACTAAACTCAAACAGTTTTTCATCCGTAATTATACGTATATTGGTGTATAGAATATTTAAAGATTTATCAATCAAGTTATCAACTTACCAGTTTCAAAATCAAAAACTTCGAATTATAAGTACCACGGGGTATAATTTTTTTTTTTCATTTTTGAGCAAAATTTGATGTGTATTTTGAGGCTAAAATATTTAAAAAGATATTTCTTTTACAAAACAAATATTTTTAAATATTTACCAATAAAGAATTTTGTTTAATAACATAAATAAAATAAATTAAATAACTATGGTTGGAAGAGCATTTTCTGTAAAAGTAGATTTTGATTTACATGCTGTAAGTATAGTTGATGTCAAAATAAGCATAATTTAACATAACTAACACTAACAATCTGCATTGATAATTATTTAAGGTTACCTGTCCAGGAGTTTGGCTGTGTCCCAATGGAAAAGTTGCCTTACAAATACATATTTTCGATTCTTGTGTGGCAACTCACAGATTAACACCTTTATTTCCCCTTTTATATCATAATAAATTTACTTTTAAAAAAATATTTACTGGTGTTACAACTTTAGCTGAATTGGAAAAAAAGTTGTTTTCGGAGTATATATTTGTTGAATTAATACAGTGGTCACCTACAAAAAATAAAAATATTTCTTTAGCAACGTTTGATACAAACCTAGTAGATTTATTGTATCCAGTGCCTTGTTATAAGGGTATTTTAGCTGGTATTGACGTTGACTTACTTATGGAACCATCAAAATTTTTTCCAGTATGCAAATAATTTTTTTATTCCATTAAACTAATACTATTAAAACAATTATTCTTTAGTAACTTAATGTGTTACAGGGTATTTTATCGCCAAAAGTTGAAATATCAACAAAGACTACTATAGAAGAGGTTCCAGATTTTGATGCTTGTTCTAAAGAAACTCACATAATTAATCCAAAAGTCATCAATTCCATCGTATGAAGCATAATGTACAGTGACTTTAGCAGTTAATATATAAAATAATTCATTTATATATTTTTAGAACCAGCAATGTATTCATAAAAAAAAGGAGTTACTGCCTAATAAAGGGATTCTTAGACAAAAAAAAGTCTGTCATACAGGACAAGGAAAACAGAACAATTATATATGTCGAATGTAAGTTAGCATAACATCAACTCATTGTATGTACAAATTTTTTTTAATTTAATCGATAATTATATATGTATCTTTTTATAGTTGTCGTCGCCAACAAAATCAAGTTCATAATTGCAATTCTGATAAATGTTCATTATCAGGAAATGATAAATGCTATCTATCTTCTCCCCAAAGAAGACAGATTTGCAGTTGTTCAACAGCTAGTCTACAAAAATCTTGTGAAAATTATAACATTTGTAATGATGCTCATATTCTTGATAGTTGCCCAATTTGCTTAAAATACAAATGTTATTTTTCCAACGAAAAATCAGATTCTAATAGTACAACAAAATTGTATGATATAAAAAATTATGGTCTTTCTAAAAGTAAACAAAGTGAAAGTCGGACAAAACTTTTTAGTGGAATCAACAATACTATTCATAAATGTTATAATAGTAATGTACCCAAATTATCCCAGGCAATGCATTCTCTTAATTTACAAAATGATGTAAAAAATAGTAATTATAAGATTAATAACAATGAAGATGGCTCTCTTAAACACTCCCTATTGGAGAGACACAAAAATGATTCTATTTGTCGATCAAATAGTGCACCATCATTAAAAGATGATCCTACTACATCCATGTAAGTTTTATTCATAATTTATTTTAGGATTTAGAATAATTTTAAATTGGTTGTAATTGATTTACTTGAAATTAAATTATTTTAGTTTATTAGCAAAAATAAGACAGCTAGAAAAGACGAAAGAGAAATTAAACTATAATAAGTGCCCAGATGGGTAAGAAACATTTAAAATATATTCTTTAAAATAAAAATATATTATGTATTAAAAATATTTAATTTTCAACTTTTAGTGATTCAAATCATACACCATTATATGACAACTTCCAAACTATAGATGTAAGAAAAGGATTTTATAAAAATTTAGAAAAATTTTATAAAAGAATGTACAAACAAGCAAAAAGGCGTGCATACGAATTAGGTGAAACTTAATTCCATAAGATAATTATAAGAAATGACTTTGGTTGAGTTACTTTCTTTTTATAACAGTTTAAATTTCAAAATAATCATGTACATAAATTTTACTTAACAATATTTACAAAATTCTTATTTACACTTTTGTTTACAACAAGGTGTCATTGATAAAAGAATCGCCTCACAATTATTATTTTTCATATGTTATACCCTGTAATATGAATCTAGTCAACGATTTATGTGTAAATATTTTTGTTAATTTATATAGTATAGGTATAAATTATAGCAGGTTAGCGCTGTAACTGCGTCGTGAATCATTTAATTATTTTATTTTAGTTTTTACTATAATAATATTTTTCTTATTATGTTATCGTTTGGTACCAAGTAAGGTAGTTTTAATTTTGTAAACAGAAAAAATGTATTATCCTAAGCAAACTGCAATTACGTGAATTTGGACCAATTCTTTTTGATTTTTCTTCTTTTCAATTTATACTCATGTAAAAATTTTTATTTAAAAAAACAATGTTATTAAAAATAATTGTATACTTGAAAAAATATTATTTGATGGTATATGAAATAAATTCCTTAACTAAATTAGCCTTTTCTTTGAGGAGTAAACTTGTCTTCCAAGTCTGTAAGCTGGACTTCCAACTTGTCGAATTCCACGAAGTGTAACAGATTTTGGTAAAAGAGCTGGTGTTCTCAAATAAATTCCTCGTCCTTCTGGAGTCCATCCTTTCATTTCTACTTTTTCATTTTCATTTGCAGTAATAGCAATCCAACCTAAAAATAAAAGGAGTTTCTGTATATAGATAGTCTAATTAGTATATAGATAGTTTTTAAAGACAGCAAAACCAATAGAAACATTAATTAGAAATTGTTAGAATAAATTCCTTTATAAGTAAATAACCAAATACTTGTATATATTTACCAGCATTAGATAACAAAACATCTGCAACAGATTCAATATTTCCTATACCAATGGTTTCTAAATTCTTTGATTCTAATTTAGGCCACATCTTTAATCGATCTGGATTATTAATAGGTACCTCAAATGCATCACTTTGAAGCAATTCATTATAAATCATTTCTGCATTTTCAGTCTTGCACATTGTAATAGGCAAATGATTACTTGCAAAAATAGTGCATCTGATGAACAAGAAAGTGAATTAAGATGCAGTTTACAAATTATTGATATAATTGATTATATTTGAACATAGGCATTAATATAAATTCATTACCTTATATAAGAAGGAGCATTCATAATATCTAATCTACCTAAACCTGCTATAAAAATGGTTTGACCAGGCCAAACACAAAATGTTCTAGGAGAAATAATTCTACTGGGTAGTGTTTTAATTAGTTCATCAGTTGTTAAAAAATGTAAAATTTGATTGGGTTGAATGGCTCCAGGAGTATCATAACACCAATGACTACTTGCATACTCAGGCGCTGTTTCATCTAAGCCAAACATTTTTGGTTTGTCAAAGGTAACCATCATATCATTTTCTTTTATTTTACTAAAAGCATTGTTTAAATCATAATTTCTTTTGAAACTATGAGTAATACGACCTGAAAACATTAACTTTTATATAAATATTTAATAAATACATTTTTAAAGCTACTAAAAATAAACTTACTCTGTAATGTAGCCAATTCAATGTTTTTTGTCTTTTTTAATTCTTGTATTCTTTCAACAGTATCTGCATGTTCATGAAGTTGCGTTTTCTTTAATCTTTCATGCCTAAAAGCACGTTTCCAAGAAGCCATTTTGAGAATAGGAAACTTTAATAAATTTAAAGTTGTTCCAGGCCATGGAGAGGTTGTTGCACGCTGAACTAGATCTACAGCTTGAGATTTACAAAAGTCAGATTGCAGTAGAGTATTAAATAAAGTTGATTTCCCAGCGTTTGTACATCCAAGTAAATATACATCACCTGAAATCATAAAATTTTAAATAAATTGTAATTATTGAATTTATTTTACTTTATATGACAGCAAAAAAAATAAATAAATAAATAAATAAAAATATTTTTGATATAGTTAAGGGATTGATCAAGTTTTATCAATATAAATTTGTATTTAACTATACTTACTTCTATACTGCCATATTCTATTAAGTTTGTTTATCAGGTCTTCTACACCATATCCAGTTTTTGCTGATATGAGACCAATGTGTTTAATATTTGATTTAGTAATTCCACATTGAATTAATGATTCAGTTAAACTATCTTTTATATGCGCTAGGAAATGTGGAGAATCTTTAGGTAAAAGATCTATTTTATTGCCTACAACAAAAACATGTCTTTTTTCTCCAATTAATGAAGGTAATTGTGGCCAAATACTACAAGGAAAATCAGTAAGGTCAACAAGTAATAGTACCACTGCTCTTCTATTCTCATTAATTTTTTCTAATAATTTTGGGTAATCATCCGCTGAAACTCGTACGTCCAAACATGTGTTATAGTTTTTCATGAAATGACATCGTTGACATATAAGTGATTTTAGATCATCATCATTTTTATTAGAGAATAGTTCAGATGGTAGATAACCAGGAAGAGCAACATCTTTACAATGCAATAATGCCCCACAGCCGCCACAAGGAATTGAGCTAATTTTACTTTTAGAATCTGGTGTTCCGTAATTTATACCTTCATAGTTCTCTTCTAAGGCATCATCATAAACCTCGTAGTCTGTCATCCAAGATGATGATACATTTGCTAAATCATCTCCTAATCTTATCTTTATTTCTTTATTTATATTATCATAACTTTTCATGCTGTTGCTATTTGGATTTTCAGTACTATATTTTGATAGTTCTAAATATTTTTCATATAAAAGTTTAAACTTTTCATTTATCATAGGTAAAGGTTTTTGATTTTGAAAAGATTCTGTCTCTACTTCTTCATATTTATCTATAGCAGCATATGGCATATGAATCGGCTTAATATTTTCTAATTCTTCCTCTTCTTGTATTTGTTCTTCATCTCCTTCTTCACAGTTAGATTTTGTATTTAAAGGTTCATTTTCATCACTTAAATATTTCAAAGCAATACTTATAGCAGGACTTTGAGAATTTTTTAAATCAATTTCTTTTTGGAACTTATATCTTAATTTGCTTTTGAGTTTTAAATTTTCTTTAAAACCAAATCTCAATCGTCGTTTTTCAATGTAATCGCAATATAATAATTTATCTTTCAATCTTTTAACTTTAGGATCTAATATATTATCCTCATCAGTTGTTTTAGCTTTTACCATATCACTAATAATAGAATAATTTGAAACTCGTAAAATGTTAACATTTTTAATTCGTGATAATTTTAAAAAATAGTGCTGCATGTTTTGATAATTTTACAAACATACAGGATTAATCATAAAAATTCATCTAAAAATAAAATTAAAATATAGATTTTTATAGGTATATTTTAATGTCGAATTATGTTGATATCAAATGTAAAAGTACCAATAATTAAAAAGTAAACAAATATTTTATTTCTTTTACCTAAAGTAAGTATATCTCTAAAAATTGGATACTTATTCGTTTTCATTACGTACTTTAACGTGTTAAAACGTTTACTTACTGGTACTTTTTCTTTCTCTTACAAAAGAAAAATGTAGACTACATAATTATACGATAATACTCTGTTGTTATACATATTATTATTAACGAAAACAAAACGTATAAAACTCATTACCTACCCAAGTTTTTTTTGTTTAAATTTTATAGAACCAGTTTGAACATGCTTCGTGACTTTTGGATGCTACAAAGTAAGGTTATGTTATTCCATTCGCGCGAAGTTCGTATTACATATAAATTATATGACTGATATAGGTATGTACTTATTCACGCATGTATAATATAGAAAATTTCAAACAACAATAAAACAACTATTTAAAATCTTTGATAAATAACACTATTATATGTATATATACGTTTTACTTGAACTTGATCAGCGTAAGTAGCGGAAGTCTGAACTGCACCGGTGAATTAGGAGAGTTAGCGAGTGCGGTATATTAGTATATATAATATATACCTATTAGGTACCTATGCTTCCAAGCATCTCTACTAGGTACAAGCCAAAAGTACAGCGGGGCGCGGGTTGAACTCCTGCAAGAGGCATAGCAGACAGCACACATGTGCAGTGCATGCGCCTTCGTTTATTTACAAACAAGGGCACGTGCGTCATCGTCTAAAACAATTATATTATATCTTAAAAACAGTGAAGCTATAGAATAAGTATAGGCTTTCTGAAATTTCAATAATATAATATTCGAACTATCGCCATTATACGTTTTTTCACGTTTGCGTGAATTAATCTTCCATAAAGGCACCGTGAAAGTTTGTACTTAACTTTGCGAGCTCATATATCTCGCCGTATATAAGTATACTTACTAGGTATAGGTACTTACGTAACAAAAAATTTTCATCTACTCCTAAATAGTACTTCCTTCGGCATTGTGAAAGAAAGTTATGTTTTGCATACGCAGAATTATACTCAAGCTTTTTATAAAATAAATATAATAAAATATAACATTATTGTCAAAGTACATACATACAAGATATTGTAAATAACCTTGAACGTATTGGAGTCAGAAAAAATTAAATGAATCGTCTCACGGAATTAATTTATTAAGTAGCGCCAATCAATACGGAAACATCTGCTTTCAAGGGTAGCGCGTTTATGAGTATACCTATGTATAGGTAAATGCGATGCGCAGTAGAAAGAATAGATACAATTGCCGATCTGCAAAAACGTCGCTCTTTTTCAACTGTTTTCAACCATATTATGGTTTGATGAGTAGGTATTACCTATCTTATAAGTTCGCATGTATTACCTACACCTACTCATCAAACCATATATATTATAGTAATTAGGTATTAAACGCAAGATTTTGCCGCCTGTAATTTTGACTAGGTACTTATATTACAAGGTACAGTGACACGGAGCCAGTAGGGTTGAGGCCAGATGGCAGAATTTCACAGGTTGCAGTTTAATTAATCTTTCGCAGCGGTAAATCGAATGTTTTTCGGAATAATCGGATAAATTATAAAGATATTTGAAATCTAATAGTTTTATTTTCACACTACTTATAAAATTTTATTTTATCACCTTATATTTTTGATTGACAATATTGACATGCATTATTCAAATCAGTCCATTAAAGGTTTTAACCCGCTCTTATTGCGATATTGATATACCGCTCTAGTGAAAAAAATCGGGTGTTTTAAACTATGCCAAATGTGTACCTTACTTTTCTAAGTGTTCCAAACTGTTCAAAATCTGTGTCTAAGCTGTACATAAATGACAGATTTTGGATATTTGGAACCCTTTTGACACACTTAAGCATAGTCTGGAACATTTATAACCGTTTTGGGCTCAAATATTTCTAACATGGTGAAATCGATTATATACTATTTTTACTCGGAATACTTGTGGTAAGCGGAACACTTTTGGGAATGATTTACATACTTTTTGAATGAATTGGAACACTTTTTTATTTTCTTCTGTAACAAATATAAAATTTATTTATATTTTTTTAAACAATTTGGAACATTTTTTGGAACTACTTGGAACACTTTCTGGAACTATTTGGAACGTTTTTTTATCTATAATGAATTAAAAGAAAAAGTTGTCCTTGCTTTTGGAACAATTAGGAACACTTTCTGAATACTTC
>UXGD01002046.1:0-28891 GCA_900474315.1 Torymus auratus
GTGGCTGCTGTGTAGGATTAGAATTTTAAAATACGATTTCTGCACAATAGGCGTGATTAGAAATTCAGAAAATAATTGGAATCGATTATTTAACATAAATAATTTCAAATTGAAGACGAATAAAACAGCTCTGAGTTAGAGCGTTTTTATACCTCCGCCGAGTTTGCGGGTTTTCGAAACCTTCGCTGAGTTAGCGGGTTATTCCTCTCGGCCATCGATATGATATTCATTTTTTCAATGGAACTATGAATCATTTTAATTCAGTTGATATTTATAATCATTTTAAATTACAAAAAATAATTAATCTACAAATAGAATAAAATTTTGTGACAGAATTCATTAAATTTATTTCATTATTGTCGATAACAAGAAAATGGAAAAATGTTAAGACTCGCTTATTGTAGTCATAGACAAAATAGTGAATAGAGTATGTGGATTGAATGATTCCATTATCCATTACACGTAGTACATACAGTCATACTTTGTATAATATAGAGTTTTCAAAGATATTTAGAATATGACGCAGACAATAAAAGCCAAACATTCACTTAAATATACATTATATTTTCATTCACGTGTTAATTTTCCCTATGTTTTAAATACCATGACTATAAATTGGCTATGAGCTTGCAATTTAAAATTTATACTTTCTTAATATTTATACAATCAAATCTAAATTGGCAAAATGGCTTAAACAAACGGCTACTGTATCATTGATTAACTGATTTCGGCCTCCCCATATAACGCAATTAAGATAATAAGCGGCAACTTTACATAATCGCTGTTCCCCAAACGATTGAAAGCATCAAATCAGTCCGTATCTTAAATTCAAAAATCGTCTCGTCCCCTTCAGAAAAAACCAGCAGCGCGCATCTCCGCATAAGCGTATGCAAAACCACAGAAGCCGCGGCAAATCAAACGCTGCACACAATACGACGGCACTTAAAACCGTCGAAAACGCCAACTGCAGCCTGATTTGCCTATACGCAAATATATCCGTCGCTGCGAGAGATACACATCTACAAATTGCATCTCCGCGCGTTCGCCGTGTCCAATAATTGCCGCGCGCTCGGTCGAATTCGTCGAAAGAAAACGCGCTGCCGCCGCTCTGCATCCTCGGGGCGTCGTGGATGCGTGACCGGCTTGAGTTTCGGCAGTGAGACGCGTGTGCCGCCGCTGTCTGTGTGTGCAGCCTGCAAATGATACCCGGCATATGGCGCTCCGACTGCACTCCGCAGGACATAGGCATATATGCAGGCGAAACTCTTTTTTCGACTTGTCCGCTAGGCGCCCTTTTCAAATCTAGAAAATCGCCGGCGCTATTATCCTCTCGACGATTTCTTGTTTTCGCCTACGGTCTGTTCTCTCTGTCTCTCTCTTTTCGCTCGAGGAGAAAGCGAGAGTTCGTTGGTTTTTTTAAGGGGGCTGGTATGAGGAGAGAAGACGAGACAGAGAAAGAGTCGTATAGACGCGAGGGGTGACTTTGGTCTTCTTCGTTTTAGTGGAGATGTAATTGCTGGCCGGTGGTTTGAATAGGAGGTTTCGTTCGTTGTAATTATTGAGATTAGCCGAGTGTATTTTTAATGAAAGCCTGTTTATTAAGTATAAGTAAATCGGTGAAATTTGAATGCGGGGTGGGGCATTATTATATGGCGGCTAAAGTGGAAGATGAATTTAGGGATAGAATATTATGTCTTTTTAAAATGATTTGAAATTTATTCTTTTTGTTGAAAAAAATTGGACAGATATAATAAATAATACTGTCAAGAAACAAGTATCTGATCAGGGCTTGTTTGTTGAACATTTCTAATGTAACTCAATCGATTGTTTATTGGTGGCGATATAATTTTCCAAAATTATGAATTCATAGATGCATGTTTGAGGTTTATTAATTGGGAACTACTTTAGTTAATCAATGCAAACTGGGACCCTGATGGTATTATAATGATCGATAAAATAAATCCTCCAAGACAAGATTGTGGACTATTCGTACTTTTAAGAATCATGATAATCTTTTTTTTTGCATTCATTGCTTGATAAGTTTGTATCATTTAATCTTCGAGTTATATATAAATACGTAAAATTTGTGATTTCTAAGAATAAAAAAAAAATGATATTCAGAAAAGCGTAAGTTGGACTTTGAACCTACATAGCTAAATGGAAATTCTGAATTTACTTAATGATAATGTACACATCGAAACGTGTATAGAGAATATGCCGGAACAACATACACCTGTGTTTTGTTTTGACTCGTGACGACACACGACATAATATTAGAGAATCGACTTTGACTGGATTATCTCTCGTCATGATTAAATAGAAAATGTGAGCAGTGTAAACAATCGAGCAGATGCTCTGTCTGAGTAAAGTCTGTTCAATGATGATCGATAACCTTAGCGTGTCTAGTCGAATAATTGATTGATAAAACGAAAAAGCTTGAAGATTTGGCACACTGATATGGCAATTAATCTGTTTGATACTAAAGACGAGTTTGAGCCATAAATAACGAAGCATCATCACTTCCTTATAATACAATTTCTATTTGCAAAAATTATTATTTTGTTCTTTAATCAACTGTTACACAATATGAACTTTGTCCTTGTATAACAATGTATCTACTTATGTTGGATGTTATTTAATGTTTTATTGTCGGATGGCAGGAAAATTTATTGTAGTCCTTGTGAAGTTTGTATAAACTTGTGAGAAAATCATAATCATATATTAGTATTTGAAGAATCAGTCATTTTGCACTTGTCAAAATCAATTTATTTGCAAGTTAAACTAAAATTTACTATTTATGACTTTCTCAAAGAAGACTCGTGCTATATTGCTCTAACCGATATAGGTCAGTTTTGAAAATTCCACGTACTATTCAATATAGAAAACATTTCAATTAACTAAAAAAATCCACGCCCATCTTCCTCTGTAATGACCTCGGCGTCAAAACAACTGTCAACCATAATTTACACTTTATTTTCCCTAAATCACCGAATCATTTTCAACTTCCTCCAGATCTAATCATGATGAGAACCGTGCATCTCAATCAATGATTCGGGCGATTCGCCGAAATTCTCCCGTAACGAAACAGGATCTATGAGTTATCTCAGCGGAGAAATCTCTGGACTCGGACGAGAAAACGATTTCGTAGCGCGACGAGGTCGAAGACGTAATCGCGCTCGATATCTCGCTACGTTTTCCGGAGCCAAACCCACGCAAAGGGACTATGGGGCCGAACGCGCGGGCTAATTAATACGTGAAGGTCTCTTAACCGCGGGAGATGAGTTTGGATAAATGATAGAAAGCGGTGTGACAATAAAGAATGTTGTATTTGAAATTCATAACTATTTACATACTATATCAGTAGAATTTATTTAATTTTAGATAATAACCATATCTAGATAACCATTATAGTTCTCTAAAAATAAAGCAAATTATGAAAAACGAATTGGTTATTGAACTCACTATTACTCATGAGTTCATAAATTCCAAGAAGGACATTTTACCATTGACTTTATTGCTAACTTTACGACGTTTTCTTAATTTTGAATTGTAATATTTTGAAAATCGAAACTCATATTCTTACATACCGATCTTCCACATACAAAACATATTTAAAAAAATAGATTTACGTAGTTTCATTATTTTTCTATCTCGAAAATCAATGGGCTAAACCTTGCCCTCCCGAAAATTTATGAGTCAATTTAATTAAATTCATATACTAAGCTTTTACCAATAAATTTTCGTGTGAACTTAAATCCTAATCCTAATTTATACAGTTAGAATTTATATGAACCAGAGTTTTTTATTTTAGCCTTGCGATTTTAACAACAAAAATACATAAAATTAACTCAGCTAATTCATAAATTTACATATTATTCTTATAAAACATATCAACATAATTATTCTTATTCTAAAAGTGCTCTTTTCACTAATACCACATTCACTCTATTCCACACATTTCAATAAATTCTGCATGAAAACTATCATACGTTATTTCCAAGCCGTTCACCTCTTTCCAACAACCTCTTTACCAGTCGGAGCTTTTCTCGACTCGCTTTCATTACTCCATCTCGGTCCCCCCGTTTCCCAAGTGGGCGGAATATTCAGAGAGATGCCGGCCACAAAGTAGATATTCCGTAAGCCGATGCGCTCGCGGAGCCGAGAGAGAGATCCTATCGGGATGACGCACTGCACGCGCACCTGATACCGGATTGTACGGCGCTCCGCGCGCACTGGTCACCTACCTCGCTTATTTTAGAAACCGCCGCCGAGTTATTCGGACGATGAAAGAGAGAGAGAGAACACACGGGACCAATTTTATACGCGCTCGGTTAACGACGCACGCGCGTGCCCCGTGTGCGGCTTATCGGTGTTTTATGGGAATTATTATACGGCGAATGGATTTGTGTCTGGGCGGGTTGTACGAGACCGGGATAAATCAATGGAATTGTTTACGCGGTGTCTTTTTCTTACTTAAGCGGATTAGGGTTACTTTTTTGGCTGTTTTGGAAGCCTGAGATGGATTTAGGCGTAGGAATATAGCTTTCTAATGAAAATTAGTGGCTTAATGGCGGCGTTCAAAGGCGTCTGTATGTGACGATCGATCACGATTTGGGCGATAGTACGGTAAAAATTAACGTGATTTATTTCTCGACAAGTACTTGTTGCACCGAATCGTTAATTGGTACCAAATGCCGTGTACGGTCTCGAATTACTATGAAATTATCGGATCTTTGAAAATATCTGGGTGACCGATCTGTCGTTTAGTTACCATTTACAAAACATGCGCACGATAATTAGGTCGGTTTAGTATAATACTAATGGTTTAAAAACACTACTATTTTTATACAATTTCGAATTTTATAATTTATTTCGCGTATTTACCGGTTAGCGAATATAAATAACACAAAAACAATGAAACTTTATAATACGGTATACCACTTAATTCATGCGTATCGCATTCATTGAACCTTATTTTCATGACCACCAACGTCATTTTTCTCGATATCTTAAAAAAAAAGAAATGTTACTCCTATATATATACGTTTCCATTAATTCTGAAAAATGAAATTCAAATTAATACCCTCAAGATGGCCCCACAACGTCGCCCTCGAATCAATAAAAAGCCCTCAACGTCAGCTCTCCAAAATTTCCGGCCTACTGGCATCAGCCGCCACCGCATCGCTTGCAATTTTTCAACGCACCGGACAATCAATAACGTCTCATACTTACTTACCGCGCGGCAGACGCTCGCTCGCGCGTATATAAACCCGTAACCCTCAATTTATATGCCGGACTCTCTCTCTCTCTCCTCATCGTCATCGTTTCTCCTCCTCACCGCACGACAAACAGGTGACCGTAAAGACTCCACGCTGCACACGCGCGCGTGCCCATACTTCTCGAAGCAATTACCTCCTCCTGCATCACTTGTCGTCCTTCCCGCGCGCGTGCGCCTATATACATGTACATATATATATATATTGCACAGCTCGATTATGCGCGCGTGCGATCGCTGGCAAAGATAAGCTAATGCTTATCGCGTGGTACGCTCGTTTCGCCTCTTTCGGGGTGTGGGTCGAGGTAGTTATGCGCGAGCGCGCGTGATGCGAGAGCTGCATGCGCGCACCTTTGCGATGACGATCGCTAAAGTCGATCGCGAGCGGGGAAGAAGGGGGAATTGAGTTTTGTGTAACGAGGATCGGAAGGTAATGGGTGCGCGCGCTTTCGTAGGTATATGTATGTAAGGGTGTTTTTCGTACAGTTTATGGGGAGTGTTTATTGGAGTATAATTTTTATTACGGCTATGATTAAATGTGAGGGGAGAGTTGGTTACGCTATTTTTCATGCGTTAAAAATGTTGAACTTGTAATCTAGAACGTAATATTAATGAATTCTTATATTCGTACGAGTTTACTAATATGTCTTCCATATAGATGAATGTTTTGTGAGATATGATTAATAATTATTTTTATACCAGCGATTTTATTTTATCCAATATCTTGTATTAACCCTGCATCCAATCAGCCTCAAATAAAATAATTCATTTCTTTTCAACATATTTTATTAAAATCCATACGAACTGCAAAATCTAACCCTAAAGCGCACCTTCTCCAAAGCCCTTCACAACCATCCGTCCCCTACACATCCATCCATTCACTCCACGAGGCACCCGATCACTCACTCCCATCCGATCGGCCCCGGCGATCGTCGATATACCTGTTTCATCAGTCGATCAGTACAGCGCCGCGTGTACGCGCTACACACTCGCCAAACGAAAAGACAGACTGCGTTCGTTCGTTCGTTCGCGTGCGCTGCACTTGCAAAGTAGATAACGATCGCGAGAGAGCTGTTATTCCCTTTGGGGAGTGAGAAATCGATCGGTATACGCGTGCGCGTTCGGTAGTCATTTCCGTGGCGAATGCGAAATCAAAGATCCGATCTGTCCGTGTCGGACATCGACGCATTAGATCGCGAATGAGCAGCGTCGAGTCCTTTCCCTCTCTTTATGCGCGACTCTGTGAATGTATGTGTATGTGTGTTATTGTGAAATGTAGGTTGGTTGAAGTGTGACTGGTTTGAGAGAGTATAAGGCTTGTCGACGAGAGTTTGATAATATTGGCGAGCGAGTGTGTGTGTGTGTGTGTGTATACGGCGTTGATTTCATTTCTCGTTTGGCTTTTTCTGGAGTTGTGGAAAGTGTCGTTGTGTATATGCTCGCACTTTACATTTTAGAGTGTACACGAGATATATACATTTTGTCTGACTGTGTTGTACATATATATTTGAGGCAGGTGTCGTTCTTATCTCAAACATTTTTATTTGAGTTTGTATCGTTATTGTATGAAGTAATTTTCTGCCCAATGTATCATTTCTTTTAGGAATTTTATATATAATTTAATAATATTTCAAACGAGTAAGATCACTTATCTTAAATAACTTTAATTAATTTTCTCAAACTATTGAGAAATAGATTTTCTGTTCATAAAATTATTAGTCGCTATGATTTTATTAACAAGATCCATAACACTACTTAAATTTTTCTCAAAAATATTATTAAAAAGGAACACTGTGTTCTTAAAAATTAATTATTAAAATACAATTTCTTGATCCGTCAGATTACTCAACTATAAATTGCCACCCGTGCAATCACCCCTTTACTATAATTATCAATAGCAGATCGGTAATTTTACGATTTCGTTGCGCGATAAAAATCCTCGCCCTCGCGCTACGCGTATAGTCATTCTCTCGCCCACTCTTCTCTCTCATCGTAATAGTCGCGCCTGTAATTTTTTTCGTCGATAATCTTCTTGTATTGTTCCGATTGATCTTGTCGTAGTATTATGAAAGAAAGGTATGTTTCAATCGCAACCGATTGATGGACTAATCTCACAACTAATCTATACAAGCAACATTCAAAATTAAACCATCATATACTTATTATAACTAATTTTTTAACGCAATACGCTGTTCGGAACCATGAATTTTTCAACATTTAGTTAAAAATCCAATATAGTGGAAACACACAAAAACCTCAAACGGGCATTTTAATTGCCTATATAATGCATCATTGTTTTTCGCGTTCGTAAACTCGTGGCTCTCTTTCTCTCCTCTGCACGCAAATTACATTTAATATCCCTCTAACAGTAATTCCACTACTCAAACGCCGCTAATTCTCGCCAGGAATTTGTACACACGCATTTATAACCACACCGATCATTCTTCTCCTCTCTCTCCCGCGCTCGCTCGCTCGCTCGTAAGCCTCGCTAGCTCACCCACGCTCTCTTGCTCTCCCTTCGCCTAAGTGAATATTTGTCCGTTCGAGGATCTCTCTCTCTCTCTCTTCAAAGCGCGCATTATATTGCGAAACGTACCGTAGAAAATGCTCTCTCTCTCTTACTCTACGTAGATAAATGCAGCGCACGTATAACGTATATAACCGCGGTCATACGGTATATATGTATATGTGTGTACGGGCAGTCTCGGTTGGTGGTAAATCCTCGGCGAGGGAGCTATAGCTGCTTTACCTCCCACATGGCGCGCGCGAGTATGTGTGTCCCGCGCGTGCGTGCAGCGGCGGATGATGGATAACCAAGGTCAGTCGTTGACTTTTTGAAATTTTCCTCGCGCCGGCACGCCAGCGATGCGCGAGCTCAGGGCCGCCGCGTTACGGGGGGTGCAGTGTACCCTTTATTTCCTCTATTAAGGGATTTTTTATGCGCTGCGAGTGGTCGCTCGGCAGGCTAATTTAGTTGTTTATTTCGTAAAGCGTGTAGTTTATTGTTTTATGATTTGTAACGGGAGATTAGGGATCAAAATTGTTCATTGGCTAAGCGTTTGGTCTAATAATAGTAAATTTGTATAATGTCGAGGATTGTGGCGTGAATATTTAAATTACAGAAAATGTGAAATTTGAACGCGAAGGATTTTGTAACTTTGAAAAAGAACTAATTATTACATAACTTCATTTCTATCTATAGACGAATCGTTCGTTTTATACGAGAACCGCAACGTCGACGAGATCACTATACACGCATTCGCTTTTATTGTTGGTCCTATATTCTAGTAACAGAGAGAGTGGCCAAGATTGCGCAATGGATAAACGCCGCACGAGCCGTCAGAGTTTACGATCTATATACGTGTAAGGATTTATCAGACGATGCATCGAGTGGGATATATCATAGCCGTGCGCTCGCGCGCGTTGATGCCGCCGCTATATTGCATGTGTAACCGAGGCCGAAGGATAATGGCTCGAGCGACTGCGGGGGTGCTGCTTTGATGAGTTTATAAAGAATGTCCGTTGAATTTGTAGAATGTTTTGAAGATGTATTGTCGCTGCTGGAATCGTTATACGTGAAACGCTTGTATATAGACGAAATATTAATAGGCGTATTTATGTAGAACAGAATCATAATATATCAACGAAATTTGTATAGATGATGTATATTTAACGTGAAATAATATACCGTCAGAAAATTAGAGCAATCAAAGAGATTTATTGATTGTAGTGTCCGAACGCTTAAACATTGAAAGTAAACAAATTTAATTTGGGAGTTCATTAGCAGGCCGGATGATGAAACCTCGTGCCCGATTTATCCCTTATGACGAGAATCGATTCCAAATTCAACAACGGATGCTTTAATGAACCCCTAAATCCAGCGCCTCTAAATTGAAACTCCATCGCCGCGTCACCTAAATAACAATTCGAAGGCAAATTAGTGTATCAGGGGCACGAATCGATCCCCGCAGCTTCAAAGACTCGCGTCGTCATCGCGGACCGATCCTCAAGAACAGCCTCTCCCGCTGTTAATTTCTGCGAGACGATTCGCCGAACCCGTAAACCTCCTCGTCGATATCAATCTCGGTGCACTCCGTAGCAGCAGCCGCAGATATTGTAAGACACGCGCTAGTTGTTCTCACGTACGTGAGCGCCGCGTATTTAACGGTTCCGGATCGATTTATCGCCGGGGCAAATTGAAAAAGCCCGCCGCGGAAACGCGCCGGCACGAAAATTAATAATGCATGCGAGAGAGAGAGGACGGCGATCGGTTTCCTTTCGCCTCCCACTCTGAGCCTCTCTTAATGAATTCTATTATTTTCAGTCGCGAGTCGTAAATATAGCGGCCGCGCGGTGCGATAATTCCGATCCGTAGTGTAACTCACGCGCCCGCCAATTAAACGTGTGCGAGAGGGAGAAAGAGAGATGCGCATATGTACTTTGTTCCGGGTGAGGAGGAGAGATTTTGGTTCGATTCAGATGCAGTAGGCTTTATTAATATAATAAATGCGATCGTACTGGCCGATTGAATATGAAGGTAGTTGTCGATGATCGGTTTCGTGTAGGAAGCAATCGTCGTTATTGCTGTATCGAAATATGGCATATTGAATACGATTCAAATAAGTATTCAAATATTGTCGTGTATTTATGCGCATTCGTGTCTTTTAATTGAATGGAATGAACTTGGCGTTATTGTATAAATATTTTAAGAACAATCTGCGTTTCCCATATATTACAAAAATGTTTAAATCATGAAACAAAATTATCTTTTCATTATTCAAAAAAATGTACATAATGATAAGTCTTGTCACATATTGTGATAACAGTAAACTGAAGTTACAAGAACAGTTTAATATATTTTCGAAGAAATTAAAGTCCCGTGTTTTATAAATTTTCAAAAAGATTTTTTACCATACATAATAATTTAACTTTTATCTGATTGATCTCTTATCGGTGAAAAAAAATGATCCGCTAATTTGAAAGCATTACATCAGAAAAATTTGCGATATTTGTGTACTGGTAGTTACAGCAAGTGCATGCAGATGGACGTGATAACATTATATTACTTATTGTAAGCAGCGTGACACCTGAAGTAGCGACCGCAGCATATTTATGTATGTGTATCCGTGAGAAAGTCATAGCTCAAATATCGCATGAAAGTCATTTAAGTGTATCGTTCGGAGCAATCGCTAATGGAATAATTGTTCTCGGAATCCGTTCTTTCGTTTTCACTTCTATATGTCCATACACACGCGCGACTTAAAAAGTTAAAAATCAATCTTTTAAATCTGTTGCTGCACATTAATGTGAAATGACTGTCATAACTCGAAGTCATTTCAAATCATCGGCATAATATATGGGTAACAGATTTACTTGGAATAAGAGTCTATAAATTAATTTTTAAAAGCTAATTGCAGTTTATTCATACTCTGATATGAGTTTGATTATAGTCTCTCTGTACAGTCCATGTACACATTAACTTTACTCAATTCTGATTGCAGAACGAAAGTGTACGTTATGGTCATTGGAGTTAATGTAAAAGAATAAGTAATAACAGATTGGATCGATTCAATGTAACGATATCTTCGAGCGATCTCGATAAAATTTTAAAGATAATTGAAGATATGATAAAATGGATATTTGAAACAATATATAAAGGTAATAATGAAAAAAGCTCGAGTACAGTTTTTAATTTTGTGCTGTTCATCGCGACTTCCTTTCGAGAAGAATAAATATGCATTCACAACATACTGGCTAACGATGAAATGATAATTTAACCCATATAAGTATATATATTTAGAAGATTTTTCGGAAGGTCGCTATAGAACATGTTTCAAAAAGTAATATTCGTCCAAAGTGATTATTTTATTAGGTATGTTAACAATAAATCGAATGAATAAACAATTTGTGTACGGTCAGTGTCAAAGTGAGGGTTATAGGACGCGAGTCAATAGAATCACCAACTCTAGGCGCCTGCGTTCTTCACTCGGATCACTTGATTCTATAGAAGCAACTGCGTGTCCCTTTGAACCAAATACGTATCGACATTCACACGGGAAATTGCTTGTCCGACTCCCTAAACCTAATAGTGGCAGAGCAGCGGGAATCTGAATGATCATTTGGAACGATATATATGATATAAGATTTAGAATGATTAATGTCCTACAGAATTTTATCTTAGATATCAAAATTAAATACTATTAAGCCTCCGCTTCGAGAAGAATATACCAGAATACAAGAAGTAGTATTTTAATAAATTTTTCAGTTATTTGAGTTTCTCGAGACATTAATTTTCCTATTGAAATAGCAGATATTACATCAGGTTCTTAGCACAGTAATCAAACCTCAGTTACGACTGATAATAATATTCACGCATAGACTGCGTGATAACACAAGTCCATTTTAAACTCTTGAATTAAAAAATTTTCCTTATTCACTACTCATTTCCTTATATTATTACTATTCAATTCCTCATCAATAAAACCTTAAACGAAAAAAAAATTCTTCACCCACCAATTTCGTATTTTTCCGCCGCTAATATCCCTCCCAGAAACCACAACGCACAATACCATTTGTATGCAAAACCCCGTGCCTCTAGATAAAAAGCCAATCGGCTCCTACACCGAGCTTTATGTATATAATATAACCAACACCGCCATTGCCGCCGGCTCTATCTAGTTATAGCTACGGCGATTTTCCAATGATACGCCCGCGTCGTCGTCGAGACACCGCTAGTTAACCTCCCGTTCGCGGCGTCAGTGACGCCCACGCGATGCTTGTAAGCTGCAATGACCGGCAAAAACACGAATCTCGCGGCGCGCGCCAGCGCGTAAAACGGCCGTGACACCTACTTTAATTGCCGACGGATTTACAGCTCGTAAAAAGTCCGACGCGGCCTGTGGCGCGCATGAAATCTGCATCAATGGCGTTAGCGCGACGCCGACGTCGTTAGAGCTTACGCTTGGCACGGGTCGTGTGTGTTGTGTTGCGAAAGGTAATTTCGAGACTGCTTTTGCTAATTTTTTAAGAGAAAGTTTTAATGTACATTGTTGTGATTTTGCGGAGATAGGTGAAAAAAAGGTTGGCGTCGGTTTTTGAGGAGACAAGATTTTATGGAATACTTTGAAGTACTTTGAATAGGAATTGTATATGGAAAGAATAAGGGTTTTTAATTTAGCATATGTCAATATATCATTTAAAATGAATTTTATTTATCTACCTTATGTATAGTATAGCACTTAAATAATTAATTATAACACAGCAATTTAGTCACAGAATAGTCAAATTCAGTTAATAATAATATATTTACAAACAAAATAATTTACTTTCAAATAAATAAAATAAATATTTTAAATCTAGAGCGAGGTTTCAAATTGCGATTTTGAATACTGAGCGAATATAGGGTTTCATCATTGCGATACTTTCTCAATCGTATATAACTAAGGTATCTTCCACTGGTATATTGTCATCGGGAATTTCGTTGCTGTCGCACTTCAACTTCTTTTTCACCTTTTCAATGATAGTTTTTACTTCTTGCTTCGAACCTTCATCAACGTCTGGAACAAGAATACCACATTGAGTATATTATAGGTCATAAAGTTTTTACTTTGAATTTACAAAATTCAGTAAATGAGACTTACTGCAGAATGGTTTCGTTCTGCCGGTGATGGTGAAGAAAGTACCGTTGATGTGGTAACTATATTTTTCAGAATTTATACCCATTTCAATGCATTTTCTGTCTTTACAGTTCGATAGAAGCATCGCGTCGACGTTGTTGTAAGTCAAATCCCACTCGTGAGCCCAGAAAGTACAGCCGTTTCTTACTTCAGAGATTACAGAATCGATAAAGTACAGGTACGATCTGCCGTGGCTGCAAACTGTTTGACTGATTTCTGAAACAAAATAAAACAAAATAAATTTGTTATTATGCTGATAAATTCACTTATACTCTTGAAAAGTGCCAGTATAATGAATGACAAATCTAGTTATAGTAGTGAATAAAAAGTATTTCTTACTTTTAATAGGAATAGGCAGGTAATTCCACAAAGACGTCTTTGATAAAATGCAACCTGGCTGAACTTTTCCTCCATTAGGATAAAAGTCAATGTGACCTGTAAAACACAAAAATTGTTCATAAGTAAAATGTTTAACACGTACCATTAAATAACTTTAAAAAATTATTCATCAAAAGCACTTCGACACAACTTTACGACTCTCCTTACCAATCGGATTAGGAAGCCCAAGCCCAAGCTGCGACAAGACTCGTCCGTTCGTGTGGATGATGTCGACGAAGGGTGCGTCGGTGTCATCGAGACGCAGTTTATGGTCCGAATTCTTGAAGCAGGGCTGTGCCGGGTCAAGACCCGTGATCCGCTGCACGCGCCACTTGTTCTCACGTTTACTCAACTCCGTAGCCGCGTAGCCGCTTATGTGTGCACCCAAACTGTGGCCAATAAAGTGAAGTGGACCCCACGAGTCGTCGGACACTTTCTGCGATTGCGTTATCGCGTCGACGAGGTTGCCAAAGAACCTGTATGGTAAAAAAGGGGAGCGTTTTATTGACGAGGGACGTTTCATTTGGGGTGCAGAAAGTTTTGTGGTGTGGAACGACGCTTTTATTTGATTTTATTTTACTTTTAGAGGGAAGAGGAATCAATCGGCAGAGAGGACAAGGAAAAATTCGAGAAATTCAAAGAGAAAAATTATATGTAAAAGATATAGCGATGATAAAATGACTTACGTTGCAATTTGGTCGCCAACCGTCCTTGTGTTTACCGCAGCTTTGTAGTAATTCCATGTATTACTGCCGTGGCTCCAGTCGATAACGACAACATTGAGGTCGTCCTAAAACAGTCAAAATTAAGTAACATTTAATTATAACCTTCTATTTTTGTTTTTCATTATAGTGTATACAATATGTAAGATATTTTATATTTAATAAACCAACTTACCCATTTTAATAACGCTTTCGTCATGTCCTCTATCCACTTCTCATCGCCATTGGCCAAAAATCCATGCGTAATAACCATTGTCCTTCTCCTCGGGTCAACATCCAACTTATCCAACGGAATATCATCACCGTACATTACAGTTACTCTGTCGGGCTTATTTCTCGTAATCACGTGGAATTTCACTTTGAGAGCATTTGTCCCATTTGCATCAGACCTCAAGAACCAATCCAACGCATCGGCAAATTTACTTCCGAGACCAAAACAATCTAGAGATTCTCCTTTTCTCATCTTCCTGCGTCCCCGGGTATTGTTAAAGGTGTGAGTCTCGTCGATGTGGAACAACTCTTCCCGGCACGTCCCGTCGTCCTCCGTATTGTTGGATACTGCAAGCTCACTATTATCAATTTCTTGTGACAATACTACACTTCCGTAAAGTACGGCGAAAAGTAAGATAATAATGAGCTTCATTTTGTGCTGTGCTGTGCGATATCTCCGAAGAAGAATGAACTCTTAGATGGAACGATGTTGAATTGTTGGAAGTGCTACCTGCCGCTGGTTATATACTTCTCATGTCTGTACACATAACTATCTAATGTTTGCGTTTTATAATAATTTCCAGACACTTTTACTAGAATTGAACTGTATCAGCAATATACATTGTGATAAGAGTCTCGTGTATCGATATTTAAATTTGACGTCAATCAGTGTGCTTTATAAAGTGTAAATAATTCAAATATTCCAATATTCGCCTTGTTTAATATCAATGCAATGATAATACCAATACAGATACAAATTCGTTGTATATCAAATTATTTAAAATTGTTTTACCACATCACAGATTAATTTTTACTATTATATCATATAGGGTTTTCAAAAATAAATTCACAATTTGTATGATTTAATAATAAACTCATTATGCTATAACGAAACTAAGTTCGACACATGATTATTTTCCTTAAATTAGAACAACACAACGCCGCGGAGCCACCCATCACAATGATACGTTCCTTGAAACGATCTTCCGTCAACTAAGCACTTCCCATTTTATTGGTAGACTAGTCACTCTTATACCTTAGCAGTGTTTACTAGATACTAAAATTTATTCTATGATTATATAAATACTTTAGAAATGCGTAATATTGAAAAATGCCGACAATCCTTTATATTATTTAACAATACATGAAATACATCATCTTTGTATTTTGTTCCATCAAGTGCTTGGAAAAAAATTAAACGGATGCTTTCTATTCATGTTGAATTACTTTATTGTGTTAAGAAATATAAGAATAACAATAAATTTTCTGGTTGCCTTTGATCGCGTTGCAGTATTATGTAAAGGAAATTTCTGCTTTCTGTAAAAAAAATAACTGAGTTGTTTAGTCCTAGAATTAATGTAATCTTACGTGAAACTCGTCAGTAATTGTATTTGCAAATTTAAGTAGGAAAAGTTCGTATGTTAATTACTGTGCCGCTTTTTTATGAATATTGATATATTTGAGAATATATGATGAAATAATATTATTTATGGAATTATTGGGTTAGAAAAATTGTATTCTTAAATAAGATACAACAATAAAATAATAATAAATTTTATTATGAAATTATAGAAATAAATGATACACTTTATGAATCAACTGATAGAATATAAATATATAATACACGATCAACTTTATTGTAGTTATTAATCATATCTTAGATAATATCGATATTTAAATACTACGTACTTTCGATCGCGTTTGTACTTAAAATCTTAATGAAAATTGTATATACACGAACTAATGTTATCTAAATGAATGTAAAGATCCTTTGAAAATTTTTTGAAGTTTCAATTAAAATAAATACGCTTCTTATTTAAATCGAGGCATAAATCGTTTCTTGATCTTGTCAATGAGTTTTTTTATTTCTTCAATTGCACTACTATCAACATCTGAAAAGAAATAATATTAGTATACGTATATCGATGTATTTGGATAAAAAGATCAAAGCAATGACATAAACGTACTGCAAAATGGAGATCTGCCACCTGTTATGGCAAAGAAAGTGCCATTACTGTCATACTTTTCTGCATTAATACCCATTTCGATACACTTCCGATCTTCTGGGCAACTATCACATTTTATAGACAATAATGATTCAACATCTGAATAAGACATATCCCACTCTTGTGCCCAGAATGTACAGTTTTTCGCGACTGCTGTAATGACAGATTCGGTGAGGTAAATGTGAGATCGACCATGACTGCATATTGTCTTTTTAATTTCTGTTTTATGAAAAAAGAATATTTCATTAAGAATTTAATTTAAAAACAATAAAATCAAATAATTATCACGATCTTACTATCAATAGGTAGAGGTAAGTAATCCCATACGGATGTTGTCGTTAACAAACATCCAGGTTGGATGCCACCTCCATTCGGGTAAAAATCAACATGGCCTAGAATATTAAACGTCTTAGTAACATTTAAAATTTGCAAAGTTTACTTAAATTCAATATGATTAAATCTTAATATATGATCGAAGATTAACATTAAACAAATGCGGAAATTGTGAAATAAATTTGAGAAACAATATGAAAAAACAAGAAAGATTTTGTATCGAAAAAATCGAATAGTACTTAATTCTCAAACAATTCACATTTTATATCTCGGACAAAAAAAAATGAAATACACAAAAGGTCTATCACTATTGACTGTGTCAACGTCTACGCGTGACGTAGCAGTCAAATTTCGTCACAGTCTCGTTCACCGATTCTGTGTCAATAATGAGACTAATCATATCTAGGCCACGCGCACGATATCATTCGGCGGTGAACGCACGAACAATCACGTAGCACTGAACCCCATACCTAATGGATAAGGAAGTCCAAGTCCCAATTTCCGCAAAATCCTCCCATTTGTGTGAATGACGTCTACGAATTGCGCGTCCGAGCGATCCAGCCGAAGGGCCATATTAGAATGTCGAAAACAGGGCTGCGCAGGATCTAGACCGGTGATCCTGTGAATTTGCCATTCGCTATTTCTCCGCTTTAACTCGTGGGCGGCATAACCGCATATGTGAGCGCCGAGACTGTGACCAATCATATGCAGCGGACCCCATCGTTCCACGCTTGGGCCATTATTTTCCGTTACTTCTTGGGCTATTTGACCTAAAAACCTGAGAAAGTAAGAGATTTAATAAATAGGGATGAAAACGTGATAAAAAATAAAGTCAAATTATGAAGTACTCTTTACGAAAGCTTTATTGACTCGTTCGTCGTAAATGCCTAACAACTAGTGCAATTCTTAATGAAACAATTATATTTCCATATTAATTCGCATAAATTTTAATACATACGTTGCAATTTGGTCACCAACCGTCCTTGTGTTCACAGCAGCTTTAAAGTAATTCCACGTGTTGGCTCCATCGCTCCAGTCAACGATAAAAATATTTACGTCATCCTTTAATATTTTGTTATTAGTTATTGTAAAAAGATTTAGTCAAGTATATTAACGCTTTAAGTATACTCAAAACGCACATTAGATAAGTATAAAACATGTAAAATTTGTATATACACATGAATAAATATACCCATTTTAGTAGAGCCCTCTCCATATTTTCAATCCAGTCTTCGTCCCCATGTGAGAAAAATCCGTGAACAATGAATACTGTTCTTTTTGTTATATCAAAATCAACATTTTTTAATGAAAATGAATGTTCGTGTTGCATCGCTACTCTTTTTGCTTGATTCCTTGATGTCGAATAAAATATCACTTTGAGAGCACCTGTGCCATTGGAATCTTGTTTAAAGTATGAATCCATTAAAGATGCCAACTTTCCGCTTAATCCAAAGCAGTTCAATGTATTATACGATGTATTTTTCGTGCTTCTGCCCTCGTCGAGGGGAGTAATTTTGCTGAAGAACATATCGTCATCGTACTGGTCATCATACATCAAGTCACCATATTCTTCCACTTCATATGAAACTTCGGTAATTTCTTCTTCCGAACACTTGACACTTGAACAAATAAGCAAACACAGGGCAACCACAAGCCGTTTCATTTTTGGAGTTTTTAAAAAACTTTAGCGAACCGTTTAAACGAGCTACTTAACTGCTGCATGCATCGCACTCGTATGCACCGGAGGAAATGTAACCGTCTGCTTATATAAAGTTTCGAAAATGTAAACATAATTACTCCATGACGCTACATCCGTAACAAACAGACGATTTTCGTACAGTCTAAATCTATTTGACGATTGCCCTCAATTTAGACGTGTGCGATAAAGGCTACAAAATATAATTTCGAATGAAAATAAAACAACGGAATTGTTTCGATAATAAATTATGTCAAGATCCTTGTTCTACATTTTTCTTATGATTTCTGTCATTTCTCACGGTTACTGTCAAAAGGTCATACATTTGAAGAAAGCAAGATAACTAATTCAGTTTACTTAATTTAGACAAAAAGTGTCCGGTTATGAATCAAGTAAGATTAGCCTTGGGTTGATGGCGGATTAACAATTAGTCAAATTTAAAATTAACAAAGGAGACATTATAAAATAGGCCAAGTATATTGACGAAAACATTTTTTTTGTTATCTATGAAATATTTTGTCATGGGCCATCTATATAGAATGCTTAGAATCATTTTAATGATACCTTCATTAAATCGGATAAAGATTGATTCAATTAAACAAATATTATACGGAAAACTGAAAGAAAACTCCTTTTTCTAAAATGAATAAAGATACTTGAACTTAAAAAAATTATTTTATAGATTACCCATAATAGAGCTCTCTTGCATTCAACAAAGGCTTCATCCAGCGTATGAAAAAAGTTCAGTAATTACAATATTAATGGTGAGATGCACTAACGGCACTATAAATTGGCAAAACAATAAATAATTTTAAACTTTAGGTCTGCGATGCAAAAACTAACGACGCGAATGGCTGAAACTTTCATACATATGCGGGTTAGATCGTAACATGCTAACTTTATTTGTAGTTTACTTTTCTATGGTTGTAGTTTTGCTCATATTGTATGTCTTAAATATAATAATAATAATAATAACATTTTGCATTACGTACAACGTTAATTGTCAATGATTTTAATAGTTTTACCTATCAGCTGATCCAACGCAGAACATATCAGTAAAACGCTTTAAACTCTGTCCAAATACTGCAAAAGACTTTTTGCGCTTATTTTCTTAGACATTTTGGAATATTTTTGCTAAATATGATTCAATAGAAACTATTTTATAAATTTGATTTTACAAACAAGATTCTTGGTCCGTACTTTTTAAAACAAACGTCTGACAAAAGACTAGTAAAGTTAGTATAGTAGAACACTATTCAAAATTCTTTGTCACTTCCTATTCAAAAGCTTTTCTAAATCGCAGATAAAAAAGATCAATTTCATCGTATATTATCAAAATATCTACATCTTTTTTACAACTCACGAATATGTCAAAAACGCCTTTGATTGAATTTTAACTATTTGTACTTTTTACATTAAATTACAACTCGATTACTTACATAAACTTTAATAGTTAGCTAAATAACTATCTCTAGAGGATTATAATAGCTTATGCAAAAAAACTTTAATAACTAGCTCATATTAAAAAAAAAAATGATGGAATCATTTCTCTTCTTTTGCACATTTTGCGTCACGCTACTCGATCTTTTTGTGAATTAGAAAATTAAGATAATATCTTAAACAGCAAAATCATCCAAATTGATCCTAAAACGAATAATATTTTGAGCTAACAACGTAAATTACAAACATAATGGGGCGGAATATGTAAAACATGAGCGAGCGAAAAGACGAGCGAGAGATGCATCATTATGCAGATCAAAAGAATACATTTGTCGAAAGTGAATCGTCAGCGCTCCCTCGCGCCAAATTAAAGCGACGGATAAGGATCTCGGATTTCGCTCCTTCTTATATTTTACGGCTGACAGAAGCGACGAACGGGCGTATGTGTGCGTTGCACATTTCTGGTTGGGGTGGAACTCGACGCGTGCGGGGTGAATGACGACGGCGACGCCAATGAAAAATACGCAATTATCACATTGCGCGCGTACACCTGCGCCAAGGTGATGGTATTGAAAACAAAAATAACGAAGGAGGCGGATAGGTGTATATACAGCAAAGCGTGAATCATTGTTTGTGTTAAAAGACTGATAAAGTGTGTACGAGATGAGAGAAAAATGTCAAAATGTCAGTTTACGGCTGGGAAGCATTTTTATCTTCTACACTTGAACTAGTTTTCTCGTTAATGTGTAGCTTATGTCATTCTACAAAAGATAAACACATCGTAAATCATGTGGAAAAGTACAGTGTAATGAGATTTGCACTGCAAACACTTTGTATTAGAGGTTAACATTCATTACCACTGATATATTTTGGTGGATTGTACTTATAAATAGTTAAATAAAATCTAAGTTTCTGTTTAAATAATGTTGTGTGACGTATAATTTGTAACAAGATATAATATAAATAAAATATTTTCGATTAACAAAAATAAAAGTATTTATAATCAAACATAAATGTATCCGTGTAAATTTTTGTCGATCAAAACATATAATAGAGAATTAATTTGAATAAAATTTTTGCTTTAACCAATTTTTTGTAGGCGTCGATTTTACTGAAATTTATTGATATTCAGAACATCTGCCGATACGATCATATACAGGCGCGTAAATGTTACAGCTGATACGTATTTCTTCACAGCACATATTTTAAATAATTCTTTTTGACAATTTATAAAAAAAAGAAACATAAAAAATTCAAGTTTATTATTTACTAATTTAACTTTGTTTGTTTAACAGTTCCGTTAAGTACACTTGCACACATTTTACCATTATACACCTGATTTCCATATTTTCGTAACAGGACTGGTCCTACAAAAACAGGATTTTACAGCTTCGACCAAGCAAAAAAACTGGATTAAAAATTAATAATTTTACAGTCTTAAAGTTGACTTTTAACTGTAATATTCATAAATTAGTAATTTAAAACTATATTTGGCAAAAGTATGTTGTCATTAATTATTTCAAAATATAAATTTTGAATAACTCCGCAATCAAAACCCATAATAATCCTTTTCTTACGATTTCCCTGTGCACTAGATACGAGCTCAAATTAATAAAGGACAGGCAATAAATCAATAAATTAATGATTCAATCGACAGCCGCCCTCGTAAAAACATTACTCATAATTGCGCCATAACGCTCTCGCACAGCCGCCGCTTTGAAAAAGATATATATTCTTGGGGCTTTCTCCACGTGAGCCACTTTTTTCACGAATTGCCGCGGCTGTAATAGCTGCTAGGGACGGACGGCCATATTGAAGAATCAGGGACGTTGGGTGTAATTACAGTGTCGATGGATCACCGTCGCGTACTTGCAAACGTATGTATAGCATACAGGCAGGATTTTTAATGCCCGCGTGCGGTGATAAACTCGCGCTAATGCCAGACTAACTGCTCGCTATTTTAATCGTTGATTTCCTCGTTTTCTCTTGTTTATTTCACCGGAATCTCCTATTTTCCATTTTTTTTTTTGCTTGCTCGCTATGTTTTGTTGTTGTGTGCACATAAACGTGTAGTAATACCGCGTTTGTTGCACAAGATATACTATACTTATACTCCCTCACGTGTATTATACACTTATCTATATACAATTTTCACGCACATGATACATAAATAGGCAAAGAAACTAACATTTATTAAATATACAATCCTATAACCCATCAGGCAAGTATAATAACCGCACACACTCACAAACATTTATACAGAGCGCAAACTTATATATACGAGGAGAACATACACTCGTGTGTACACGCACTTATATACACCGTATGTGCACGTTTTTTATCGGACTCCATATACGCATTCCTCTCCTCTCCGCAAGCTGCTTCCATTCTGGAATTCCTGAAGCGAAGATCGCGTCGGATTGCGCGAGCGCACGCTGCAGGTACGCGACGTATCGACAAGAAATGTCGCGCGCAATTACGCGTCGTCGATCATCGAGAAAGCGCGCGCGCGGCTGTGTGCGCCCGTAAAGGAAATCATAAAGATCGCCTACTCACGATTATTATCGCTGACATTATTGGTATTACCGCGGTGTTTTGTCGAGGTATTGTTATTGATTCTTTATTGACTCGTCGATTTTGCGAGCGCGCGCGCGAATGATATTCGTATATATTGTACACTCGTGTTTTTGCGCAGTGATATTTGTTACGGGATCGTGTAATGGCATAACGTTTTTTTTTTCTTCAGCGAATGATATTGTAACTGAGAGAAGTGGGAATGATTTGAAGGAATATTCATGTTTTGAAATTTAACTTTATTTAGGTTCTTGAAGGATTGGAGGATGGGACAGATTTAGCCACGAGAATATGATTATGTCAATTAGTGGTTGGAGTAGCAATTTCCCGTATCAACGTCAATACACGTACGGTTGGTAGACAAGGAATGCGCCTCACTCTTATTGGCAGGTAGTTGGATTAGTCGTGGATTTTAGAAGTCTCGGGGCTTAATCTTGTTTTCTGATTATGTATCTATAATTGTTTGTGGATGAATGACATATAGGTGGCTATTAGCTAAAGTATTAATACACTTTTTCACTTATTCACACAAGTGAACGACTTTTCATTTATTCATTTTTAAAGAAATAAATAATGTATAGAATAGCAAAAATAGGAATAGAGGAAAATATTTTTATACTCTTATCTATTTATATTTTCGATCGATTAACGTTTGATCATTAGTGACTAAAATGAACCATAAATTTTCCTATTAACAACACGTTTTTTTTATTGTAAAGCTAATCTTTCGTACAAACTTAACAACTCTAATAATACAAAGCATTAACAATCGAAATATCCTTCATATATTCTTACGAATCCCAACCTCCCCCTCCTCTATATGAAAAAGCGAATTATAAACGCTCGATCCTCGCACAATGCCTATCAAACTCCTCAAGACACACGCATGTGCGGAGTTCAAAGACCCACACACTCACACAACTATCCAAACGCCTTGATGATTCTTCAGCGTCGATCATCTCGGCAGACACGAACTTCTGGCCCGCACTCCCCCTCCTATGTTCGTCCCATAGAATTGCAGAGCACGCGTCGCTCACCTGCACCAGATCAGGATCACCGAAAAGAAGAGACTCTTCCCGCTGGCTTCTTGGCCCCTCGAAGAAAAGCGAACTCCCGCGCGCGCTTATAAGTATGTAACCAGCTGCATGTGGCGCGCACAAAAGAGGGGCGGCGCGCGGGGGTGCGGACGACACAATGCCCGCGTTTTGTACGCGACGAGGTTGGCTTCTTATGAATCTCGACGGGGGGATAGTATATACGACGCTATCGTTGTAGAGACTGGTCAAGCGCGGCACGGTAAGGAGCCGTGTCCAAATATTGTCGCTGCGAGGGTGGACTGGACCACAGGAACACGAGGCGCGACACGGCTTTTAAGGAGCAGCTCGTACGCGTGTAGTCGTTAATCTTTCGCTGAATTTGTTGGGGGAGTACTGGGATGCGGAGAAAGTGGGGTGAGATTTATTGCTGGCTATTATTGCAATGCGTGTTTGTACAGATTGCAAGCGGGGTTTCTGCTGTGTTAGGGCTATTGTAGGTGTTAACTAGGAGTAATGAACTTTCTTGGACTTTTATAGGGTTTGGGGAAAAGAATTTGATTGTTTATGAGTTGATATATTGTATTACAGAAAGTGTAAGATAAGAATTTATTTTGATTTAAATATGGTATATTATTATTTTTTAAATAAATAATTAGTACGTGAATCGAAATATGGATAATATTTAAGTATAGGGGAGAGCGGGGTTGTGTTAGTTCAGAGTCAATTTATTTGCAGCTAATACTTTTGTACTTTGTTATAATGACTCTTTGTTTTGCAATTCAAGAAAACGTTATGAGCATCCAAAATCTCAAAGACAATATAAAGAGAGGTCACAAAAATACGCCAGTGACAGTAAAGTCAAACATCATTTATGATTGTTATGTCGATCTTTAAACACTTTTAAGACTCTTTAAAAACAAACTCTTTTTCAATAAAACAAAATTTTATTGCAAGTTTATTTTTTAAAATACACATCTAAAATTATCTAAAATATAATATAATATAGAAAGATGCAAGAAATTGAAACTTATGAATAATAAAACTGATAAGGTCAATGCACAAGTGAATGACTAGTCACCAGTATGTGTCCACTGAGTTTAAAACCATAAAACCGAATTTATTTCGTATTTTAAAGAGTGTAAACTTTAACATTTTCAGCAGTTCTTGTATAATTTCATGTTCGAAATATAATAATTATTATGTCTCAAATTGTGAATATGAGGGATAGTGATCATTCACTGGTGTTTTTGCATATTCTATATGATTTTTATTAATTTTACATTTATTTATACATTTTTGCAAAAATAATTGACATTTATTCATGTACCATGAAATCAATATTTACCGCTTATTTTTATTTAATTATTGTATAAATATTAAAAATATCTATTTATAAACGAACGAATCCTAAATTGGTCATTCACTGGTGCATTAGCCCTAATTGAATTGAACGATCCTGAAAAATTATATTAATTTATTCTCTCATCAAGTAAATATTAATTTTCACCCGGAAAGTGAAACTGTTATTATCACTCGAACATTCACCACAAACAATCTACACACGTGCAAAAATGGAAAAACCAACAGCCCCCCTAACCCAAATTCATGCCCGCAGCCTCCTTCACTAGCCTGACTCATCAAAAATTTCAGTTGTATAATCCTGTTAAGCGTACAAAAGCACCGAGAAAAGAAGGAAAAAGAGCGCCTGCGCGAGCGAGAAAAGAAGAGAAACTTTATATATACACCTAGAAAAAGGATCAAGACGGATCGGGTCAAGATCAGCACCGAATCGAAGCGGCAGCAGCCACGAGTCTCTCTCCCTCCGAGCGCGTGTGCAGCTGCGTCTCATGCAGAGAGTCCTTGTCACGACACACACATGCGCGCACCACCCAAACCTGTCCCCCCTCTGTCCTCCTCTCTCGTGGCGCGTGCCATCCTCCGGTGCCTTTTTTTTCGCTCCCCTCGCGCGCTTGCGTAACGTACGTTTTATTCGAGAATGGATTTATACCTGCGCGCGGCGCGAGTCGTTTGACGGCGCAGCGGTGGGTTTTTTTTCGGAGGGGATGATGATGATTCCTTGGTATTAATATCGCGGAAATCGTGAGTGATTTTGGGGTACGGATGTATATGAGTGTAAGAAGATGGAAAAAAGGTGTGGGGTGGCGAAGGGACAGGAAACGCGGGCGAGAAAAATTATTCCTTGACTTTTTTCGAAGGTGAGTCTTTGAATTGACTTGGAATTTTGGTTGAAAGAATGCATTAATGATATTCATCATTATTTAAATTTATTTAAATGTCTTAACTGTTTATTCAAAATGTATCACATTTACTTCATTTAATTAAATGGTCCATTTGAATATACTTTTACTTAAAAATAAATTCTAAAGTAGAGTGGAGATAAATCTAATGGTTCTGTTGCCCGCGGTGGTTGGTGTAGGATGTTGAATAAAAACTGCTTATTTTTTGGTAAATATCGACGCTTCGGATGCCGCCTTGTATCTCTTCTAAAAAAAAAAAAAAATTCTATTTAATCATGTCGCTGCCATTAAAACCCTTTATTTAAATAATTTATAAAATTTTATTTATTTTCTATGCATAAGTACGCTGTAAATTTCACAAAATGTACAGCTTTACTTTTTAATCTTTTATTTTATGTCTCAAATTAAATTAAAACAAGTAAAAGTATATTCAATTTTTTTACCTAATCGATTTTAATATCCATTGATAATAATTATTTGGAACCGTATTAAAATTATGCTTTAATACAAATAGTCTATAAGAACATTTAATTACCTCTTTAAATACGCGCGTCACATCATCCAAACCTTTCCCGTCGCTCCCCAACCCAGCTGTGCATAATACAACAACCCAAAACAATAACCTCTCGCAACAATCCGATAATTTCAAAAAGCTCATTTCTCCTATATAATATCTAATATTCTCCCTGGATTCACCTTTATTATACACGCCGTATAGGACCATCCGCCTCTCTGTTCGTCGACTCTTGCGTCGTGTGCCACCGGCAAACAAATCCCCGTCCGATCAAAGCCCCCAGTGCCTCATCGCTCGGAATCCCATTATCTCTCGGGCAATGCCCACCTATACCTATACCCCCGTCGGGGTGGCATAAGTACACACACGCGTGCGTATTATAAGAAAGAGAGCCCAAGGAAAAACAGCTGAGATGTTATATACGTTGCGCGCACTTTGCTGCATGGTCCCCTCACGTAAAGGTGCGCGCGACGAGGCAACGGTTCAAGGTTTAAAGTCCCCTTGTATAATATGCGTGCGAGGGGAGAATCTTCGTCGCGCACGCTTCCTTCCTTCCTTCCTTCCGCGTGCAGCGCTTCTTTTCTTTCGCGCGCAGGCTTATTATATGGGGGACACGAGGGGTGGATGGATGCTGCAGGGAGGGACACACGTCTTGGGGTTGTTGTCGTGCGGACACCTTCGAGTGAGTCAGCGTTGTTGCTGGGTTGGATATATGCTGGCCCGATTATATGGATGGAGGTCACAGTTTAATTTGGATAACGGTCGGTGCGGGTCGGGGGAATGTGCAATGGGTGGTATGAGTGAGAGGAGGGAGCGGTGGTTTTTCGATGCGATTTAGGAAATATACCTGATGCGTGGAGAGAAGGGAGATTCGTTGACGACACGTATTTGCATTCTTGTAAGATTGAAAAAGAGGGGAGATAGGTAGTGATAAATAAAATGAGCATAAGCAAAAAGTGAAGTATTTGACCAGTGCATGCTACTAAACAAGAAATAAAGATTTGCCAACTTTATAACATTTTTTTCAAGCAAGCAGATCACAAAACGTATTCTGCTTACCAAACTCACCTTGGAGTATAGCAAAACACGTCTTGTAACTTATAAAATAACAATAATCTTAATCGTCGTATATTTTTACCTGTATATTTGTAAATTTAATATATTATCTTAAAATGAATTGTCGATCTTAACTTTAAAACCCTTTTAAATCGTAAACCTCTCCACTCCCTAAACGCGCATACCTTATCAAGGCAAAACAATCATACTATCTCCCTTTTTTCTCCTTCCATTTAACAAGCGCGGCCCGCAGGAATCACTCGGCACGCATTAGCCATGAAAATTATTACATCTTCCCGTTACCGGGTGTGGATATTCTCCAACGAGCGGCGGCGGTGCGTAAGCTGCTGCTGCGCGCACAGGCCTAATGATAGAACAGCTCATTTGGCGTGCCCCTTGCTTTATAGGCGCCTTTCGGTGTATCGGCACAAGCGCGTATACGTACATACATACATACGCTTATAACTTCGCGAGAGTCCGCGTTTCTTGGCTATATACGCGAGCTCTTACAGCTGCCGAGGCTCGTTCATCGTCTCGTATTTACCGCGGTCTTACGTGTTCTTACAATTGTTAAATGCAGATTACCTGCGGGTATGAATTATGACGGCGGCGCGGCGATTTTCTATGCTTCTTTTCGCTTATTGTGCATATATAGGCTGTAATGATATGCTGGCTGATGTTTTGAATAAGCATGTATAGCAGCGGGTTGATGATTAACGCGAGTGCTAGTGAATAGTGACTAATTGTTGTTTTCGATTGGTTTTCTTATTGAAACGAATATATTATGCGTTTATTTAACGAATTGACAGCAATTATTAGAAAAATATATAACTTCTTCGCATATTAATCGAGTACAATTAATTAAAACTTATACTTGAATATACTCTTGCACTGCTGTACTGTAATTGGAGAATCACCCACTAGATGGCGAGCGCCATTCCACGAGATGGTTAGCGAATTCAGGCTATAAGATAAGCTCAACTATTTGTCTACAGTAACTCCCTAAATTTAATTTCTACAAACATTTTGTGTATTTTTCATTGTTGAAATAGTAATCACACATAGAGCCTGTGTAGTAGCTTCCGTTTTCAACACAAAATATTGTTAAAACTGGAATCGATTTTTAACTGTGTACACGACTCATTATATAAGAAATACAGATGTCTATAATGCCTCAAGAATATATAAGGCATCGCCTACATCTCTCCTAATTATTACCACAAAGACAAATCCGTTACAACTTCGCTCTCGACAAACTTGGAGAGCAATAAAAATCTTCATAATCACGTTTACTACAAGAATACACTCGTCTACTTCCGGAGTTTTATTTCCATAGCCGCGCACACGCATACAAGAAGCGTGCCAAGGCGCTAGTGTCGCATCTACGCACGCGTCCACACACACAGCGAGAAAAGAAGGATCCAAAGTGCTGCAGCCGCGTTAAACTACGCTAATTAATAGGAATGCACAGAACGGCGGCGTGTGTGCGCTGCGCACTCTCTTCCTCTCTCTACATCTTTCCTTCTCTCTGCGCCGAAAGTCGCCCGCGGCTCAGGCTACTCCTCACTCGGCGCGCGCGGAGCGATCAAATTTATTGCACCGAGCGATCGCTAACGAGTGCGAGAGAGCGCCCGAACGAATGTGCGCGAGAGATCTGGGATAGAATCTCTCCTCCCTTCGCCCCCCGAGCGTTTAATTTCCTTCTTTTTTTGATTG
>UXGD01002047.1:0-28881 GCA_900474315.1 Torymus auratus
GAATAATATTTTCGATTGGGAAAGTTTATTCGTATTAAATTTTTTTGTTTTTTTTGTGCTGTAGAAACAATTTTTAAAGGACGTGCTGTGAATATTCGGTTTTGTCGAGAGTGTGCAACTGGAAATTCGTGGATTTAATAAATTACATATTTTATATTGCGATTAAGAGTGGAAATTTGGCAATATTCCTCGATATTCGATTCAGTAAATTTTATAAAATATTATAAACAAAATTGTATAAACGAAATTCGTAACTGTACTTTTAATGTTTTTTCGATTTATGCGTAATAATCATAACCAATATGATTACTATACTCTGGCTTTGTACGGAATTTCGTTTCGAATATTATATTGCACGAGACAAAATTCACGTTTTGGCCGACATTTTTGAAAATATAGATGTGTCCGAGCAAATTATAAAATTTTAAATATACGTATCATTTTACACTCGACCTATATGCACTTTTCGAATTTCAATATTTAATAACGCGTGTCCTATATATATGTACAACTTCAGTAAATGCACTGTTTTATTAAGAGTTATTTTGAATTATTTTGTATCCACGTATTATACGTATATCTAATTCTTGTAACTCTAACTGTACGTCAAAAAACAATGGAAATTTTATCAGTAAAAACAAAAAGTTTCTACAACCGAAAAAAAAGTATAAATATCGCGTTCGCTTCGATATCCATTCCACTCGCAAAAGAGAAAAAAAAAATATATGGGTATACTTTTTTTAACATCGAAAGTTACCTCTGCACCTTTCACATCAGACACATACCCTCAAAAAAACGCGCGTATCGCCTCACATTCGTCCTTCAAACGAAAGTAATCATTTTACGACCACCCAGCCTCTCTGAAATCAATATACACAATTAATTCCGCAAAAGAACGAGCTCTCTCTCCCCTGTCCGCAGCCAATATTTCAACGCACTCTCTCTCTCTCCTCGCTTACGCATCGTCTGCTCTCCATCTCCCTCACCACAGTAGTATACGCAGCTGGAACTGCCGCGGCGTATTTGCGCAAACCGCGAACGCGGAGGCGAAAGCTCGCATTGTTCCGTTTTTGGCGTCGGGGCGAAACTTTGCGCAAAAGCCGCCGCCGCCACCACCGCCCCTTTCGCTTTCATCCGCACTGCTGCGGGCGAAGTTTCCGAACGCGCTCTCTCGTTCTTCCTCTCCTTCTCCCCCGCGGGGCTTTTTTGCTACCAGAGCGCGCGCATCCGCCGCGAATATTCCCTCTCTCTTTCTCGCTTTTTGCGGCCTGTCCGTCCGTCCGTCTGTCTCTCTGCACGCGCGCGCGCGCGTGTGTATATGTATCTCTTTTTAGGTGGCGGTGGCACTGTGGTCTCTGTTCTTTGTGCAGGAGTGAGGATTCATTGCCATTTTTCGGCTCACGGGGGGCTAATGGCGCCGTAGTAGTAGTAGTAGCAGCCATTCAATTTGGCCCGGAGGGTAGTAGGTGCGTGCGCACGCATTTCGCCGAGGATAATCAAGGCGAACGTGCTGGGCACTTTTTTTCTAGCTCTGTGCTGTGTGTATACGCTGCTACTGAAAGTGCGTATATAGTAGGTTTAAGGGTGGCGTTAGTGGATGGATGAAAGAGGGCGAAGAGAGAGAGAGAGTGCGGTTTACGAGGAGTAATCGTAATTACGTCGCGTATTGTGTGCTGCTGCTCTCTTGCTTTGTGATGTACGCGCGTGGGCTGCGCTTTTAGAGACTACGGTTCTGTCTTAGAGGGCGAATGTACGTGACTGCCGGTGGATGGACCTTTCTGGGAAACCAAGTATACAAGTTGAATATTTTTCAGCGGACAGAGTCAAATGTAATAACGAACATATTGCAGATTACTCACGATGGACCTACAATTATTATAAAATAATTTTATCTTTATATATCATACTGTGGTAACATTATTCAAACAACCACGTTTCGCAATTTCACACCGCCAATTAACAAATTAGCCGACGATAAATCTCTAATCATCATTCTTTGCAATTCAAAGCTCACACACACATACATGCCTGCGCACTGACGATCCAGCATTTTTAAATAATCAGAGAGAGCTCTCTCTCTCTCTCTCTCTGGCATTCCCAGACCAGCAACGTGAAAATTCCTACAGCGCTGCTGCAGCGCACAAACGCCAGGTGTATAATCAGCTCGCACACACACGCACACAAGCGAACAAAATTCCCGCTCTTATTCTCCGGCTTATTCCACGTTTCTCTCTCTCTCTCTCTCTCGGGCGCGCTGTACTGTGCTACACGCTCGCACACACACACATACGAGCCTTTTCATAATTTTAAACAGCTTTAATTCTCCGTGCTTGTCTCGGCGCTCGCGCGCGCGTCGCCGTTGTTTTAAGCTCTCAACCTAATGAACAGCCCTCGGAAATGCACAAAGAATAAAGAGAGCAAAAGCAGCCAGCGCTCAGAAGGAACTCCAAGGGAAAGAGGAAAAATTTTTTCCCGCACACACCCCTGCCGCGCGTCTTTTTTCACCCCCGTCCACTCGGCGCGTCGCACGCGAGGCGAAAAAAGAAATGAGCGAGTCACGGA
Source organism: Torymus auratus (assembly GCA_900474315.1). NCBI lineage: Eukaryota > Metazoa > Arthropoda > Insecta > Hymenoptera > Torymidae > Torymus > Torymus auratus. The sequence goes on from UXGD01002047.1 coordinate 2,563, forward strand.
AATCCAGATATCCGCCCCGTGCGTCTAAATATACGCCTCGTGTAAATGCATATAGCGTATGTATAAAGCGCGAGCGCACGAGAGCGAATTACCGGACGATAAGAGCGCCGCGTGCAAGAGGGAGGGAGCGACGACCTGTAAACGAGCTTGCGGAAAAATTAAAAGTAATGTGTGTATGTGTGGCGACAACCTTTGCTGACAATCGCGAGAGCGGCTTTTCCACCTTCTTATACGTACTTCTTTGACGCTTGCGTCTTCTATTTTTATGTCCTTGTTACGGTGTGGCTAGATTAGCCGCGTACACTTGGGTGTCGTCTTCACTCTCTCTCTCTCTGTGTCTTTATGTGGGATGTAAACTGAGGACGGGAAGTGAGGGCAAATGTTATGGGGGCACGAGAGATGAGGGAAGCAGAAGTTCTATTTCCAGAGGATTTGACTCCACGCTTTGGGAGGAAATCAAGCGAGTCATCGGGCACCGCCGGAGGGGAAGGGACGAGGTTGTTGTGATTCTAAATATTAGACTGTTCTGTCTCGAGATAGAGCAAGTTTGAAATTACGGGTTTGCTTGGCGTTGAAGAAAATGACCGTTCTGGCACGCATAAAGCAAATGTTTGGGAAACAGTATAGTTGTTTTGTGAAGCAATTTCAATAGGGTGAGCATATTTTTTTAGAATAATTGTATTGGTGGGTGGTACGATTGTTTTTGCTGTCATAGTATAGTGTGCTTGGGATTCGTTATCCGCAATTCTCGGAAACAAATATTATTAGCTCGGTTATATTGGTTTGTACAGCAGCAGTGTCTCTTCGGAATTCAATATTGCTTTACGAGATTATTTCTTGTTGCCGAGACCTAAATAGCTTGATTGCAAAAAGTCTGCGGAATGAAGTTATATAGCGTTACAGAGAAAATGTATATTTTCCGTTATAAAGAAATTAATGCCTGATGTTTTTCTTTCCAAATATAATATAACTGAAAGATGAGAAAAAAGAAAGTTTTAATTTTCTGGATGACCGTCGTGGTGTATCATCAAAGTTTTATACGCCAATAGTGTCCAGTATTCGTTATATATAATGGATACTGCAAGGCGACTATCAAACAACCATGGCTGATTTTTACGGCGACATCTATAAACATCGATACGACGTCGCTACACTCGCGCCAGTAAATATTACTTTATGCGAGGTTTAGTGAATTTTATATTGAATAAAACTGTTATACGCCGGTTATAATATTCTCCGGTGACTATTACATATCGTACTATGTGCACGCTAACAATATATTGTATACTAAAGCTGCCGACCTTATACCGATGCAATCCATAACTACGCAATTCAAATTACGATCACATAATTACAGAAAAAAAGCTAATAACATACGTCCCTTCAATAAACAAATCGTACGCGTCGAACCCTAAAACGACCAATATCAAACCCAAACCAAAGAGCAATTAATTTTTCATCGTCTGCTCTCATTCTCTAAAAGTGCTCGGAAACCTCCCCACCACCCTCCCTCATTCGCAATCGAATGAATCGCCACGGGGGCGAAAAAAGCCCTCTTTCCGTTTATAAACGCGTTTTAATCGAAACCGCTTCGAACTATGACATATTTTTCTGCGAGAGAGAGAGAGAGCGCTCTCTCGAGTTTCATTCGTTGCCTATAGGCCTCTTCTCATTAATCAGAGGCAAGCAGTGCAAGAGAGAGTGCGGCACAATGCCCCTGCCGACAGTATTGAACGGATGACCGCGCGAACCCCGCGGGCCTATATTTTTTCCCTTCTCTTTCTCATATTCTACGCGAGGATAGGGTGCGAGCGTGCGCGTGGATACTGGATGTCGGGGGAAACGTGTGGTTCGTGTATGCGAATTATGAAAATAATGCAATTTTCATTATTATTATCCTCCGCCGAGATTTTTTGTAGGTCTGCACGAGCATTTTGTCATGCAATATGAAAAGTATTGTTGCTTTGTCTTGAAATTATTGACCATATTGGAGTTATGCAGACGCGCGACAGTGAGCGCGTCGATTTTTTGAAAAATTCTTAAAGAGAGTGGATTATTATAAAAGTCTGCGTGAGACTGCCCAACTGCTTCTTTTTGCGAGGAACTCGCGTCACTCGGTGATTTGGGTTTAAGATTTTTTTAAATAATATCAACTCGTTTTCGTCGCACGTCTACGTAACGACCTTTTTTTGCATAGACCTCGCGCTCCCCAACTAGACTATTTCAATTTTTAATGTAACTGACTCGTTCACGGTTGGAGGTTTTCGAGGACCCCACAATCTCCGGATATTTGGGTTTCAAACCTTTCAAGTTACAAATTTACTGAATTTTAAGAATAATGTAATTGAACGTAATTTAATATTCAAATACATTAGGTTTAATATAAGAACAATAAAATTACAGCACAAGTATAAAGAAATGCCAAATTTTAAATTTGATTTTTCCCGCCATACATGTGCCGCCGGCCAGAGTGTAGTTGGCGCGCCGCCGCTAGGCGGCGACCTCTGTTCCTCTGGCCTCACGTACCTAAGTAAGCCGGCTTGAGGGAATATAGGAGCGCGACCATCCCGGCAGCCTTGAAGGCTAGGACACTTAGAAAAGAACAGTACACAGACACAAGAAATAGCATTGGTTGTATATCTATATATATGAGGAACTGCTCGTTGTTCCTTGTTGTTCTTCATGTATATAGATATACAACCAATGCTATTTCTTGTGTCTGTGCTCTGTTCTTTTTCAGGTGTACTAGCCTTACTACTCAAACATGTTATTATATGGTCATAAGCAACTACCGAAGTTTATTGAGTTAATAACGGCGCCTTTGCGTGAGAGTTCGATAAATTATTACTATCAGAAAACGTTAAGTTATTTTCAAGAAAAGACAAGATTCTTTACATTTTGGACACCACAATCTGATATTGTATTGAAAACTGTATATTAATATTGTATCGATTATTGTGTCGGATATTGAGGCACGACAATACAATCTCAAGATTAATCTTGCTATATCGTGCAGCCCTAAATTGATAATTTCTGTTACTATAATCTGTACATTTGGCGATTCGTAACGAGTCTTCGAACCTTCAATTCCTAAATTCTTCCTTCCGTCCATTTTTTTCTTTTCTTATTTCATTCACTTTGGTCCTGTTTGGATGTAGACATATAGGGATGGGTCCATAGTCGTACAATCGAGGGGGCGGCAGCGAAGGAGGAGGAAATCACAATGAGAAGAATAACGTGTAATTGAAAGAAGAAAGACAATGGGTGGTAAAATTGCTGAGCTGGAACTTATACACATCCGCCATGTCGTGCGCTCGCGTTAGCGAAATTTTTATGCTTCTCTCCTGCCGTGTCGTGTGTTGTCAGTGCGGAGCGTATGTGTGTATATGTGTATGTGTGTGTCTGTCGCAGCTGAATAAATTCGGTTGAATCAGATGCACGCGCGCGAGTGCGAGTGTTTAACGGAGCGTCCCTCTCTCGCTCTCTCTGTCTCTGATGCATTCATAAATTGTGTGTATGTTTGAGAGACGCGATGACGACAATGTATACGGACGATGTATGCGGCTGAAAAAGCTCCGATGTTAAACCCAATTCACATTTTCGTATATATTGTTTCGAGCAATAAGTATCACTGATGTATTATTTTTAAAAATTGATTTAGACGGAACCATTTGTTGTTCGGAAAATATGTGCATACAGATGACTGCAACTGTAGAAATTATTTTTTAAATTGGCACGTGTCATTTTGTTTTTGTATTGCTAGTTCTACTGGTCCGTGACCGTTCCAAAACTACCAATTTATATCACAATAACTGACGTTGTCCATGGTATAATTGACTGGCCTGTATATGAAAACAAAAATCATTATTTAACTTTATAGTAAAATTGCGAAAATACTACTCGAACTCGATCATAAGCGTTTGAACATAATCTTAAATAATTTTACTTCAATATAAACAAGAACCTCGAAGCTTCTATTTTCACGCTCTTAAACTCCATTTTAAAACGCGCGCAAATATAGGCTATGCCCGCACTCAAATGCACATCGACGCGTTCATCAAAATATTTACCCCGTCGTGCCGTCTTCATTAATTTAATACAAGGGCACTAAAAGTCCTCTCTCTCTCTCTCACCCAGCTTTACATCTTTCTTCGCCCGCGCTCATCTACATAATCAACGAACAATGAACCCCGCCATCTTAATCCCTCTCCCCCTTTTCTCCCACACTCTCTCTCTCTCCAGCAACATCTTCAAAGCTCTCTCTTGTATAAAAAGGGCGCGCGCCTCCCACCCCGATAACTTTAATTTAAATATATATATACACGTACAGCTGCACACTGCGGCGGAGGCTAAGCGTCTCTCCTAAATTCCCGCACCACCACCACCACCACCACCGCTTCCATTATACCCGACCTCAAGTCGCCCGGCCGGCTTAAACTCGCCTCTCCTGCGCATTCATCAGCGGGCGTGGGGAATTAAAGTAAGTACATATATACGCCCGCGCATTATAAAACAGCAGCAGCGAGGGTCGATAATTAGGACGAGTAGCAGCAGCGCGAGCGGTGTGGAACACAATTAACGCGCGGCAGCAGGTCATCGTCTAGCGTCAAAAAGATTTTCTAATCCGGAGAAGGAGAACGGTGGATGAGGCGGTAGTAGCGAAAGCGCGAGGAAAATGGCCTCGGAGCGCGAGGTAAGTGCCGGGCGCGCGGTAAGGGGGGTGCTAGAAAAAGAGAAAATGGGGTGGAGAGAGAGAGAGGGACAGAGGTAAGGCGAAGGGCCTCGAGACCGGGGACTCTCATTAGGAGCTCTAACGACCCGACGTCGTCGTCGTCGTAGTCCTCTCTCGCCCCCGTTCGCAACCCCTACTTTTTCTTCTCTCTCTTGCTCTCTCAGCCCCTCGTTGAATCAGTCCTTACAGAGCAGTAGCTGCAGCTCTCTCACTCTCACCCTCTCTCTCTCTCTTTCTGTCTTTTCGCCATCCGGAGGCGTATATATTTCTGCCCGCTGGCCTGCAGCAGCGGCACACTATATAGCGCACCGCCGCTGCTACCACCCTGATAATCTGAAAGTCAAATTTCGCCTATCGCCGTGTCGCCGGGCGGCGTAGTACCACACCGCGCGCTCGTTCTTCCTGCACTGCGCGCGTGCGTGTGTAATGTAATTGATCTCCCTTTCGTACTTGCGCGCGCTGTAAGGGGAGAGAGAGAGGGAATCGTTATACGCGAGCGAGGAGGTTAAAAAAAGAAGAAGAAGAGTAGTTCCGTCTGGTCTCTCGGACGGTGTGGCGAGAAGTGTGCGCGCGAGCTTTCTTTTTCTTCGGGGGGATGAGGAGAAGCGGTTGCCGCTGCTTCGGCTTCTTTTTTTTCTGTATGTAGATAAGGAGGAAGACGAAGCTTCTGTTTTGATGAATAGATTATACGCGACGACGGCGTTGGTGTGCGCGCAGGTTGAATGCACCAAGGCGCCGGCGCCTGAGAGATGGTAGTAACGAGGTTGCTGCAGTTTTGTCTAGGAGTTGAAGATAATAGCAGTGTAGCTGTGAATAATGCGGGTTTCTTTCTTTCTTTTTTGAAGAATAATAAGATCGGTGGATTGGAAAAATCGATAGTTTTTTTTTCGTGTTATTTTAAGTTGTGTTATATAACTATATTTTTGTGTAAAAAGTATCGAACAGCTTTGTAATGAAATATTTTCTTTTCTGTTTCAGGTGAGTACCGCTACTACGAAATTAGATCTGATAAACGATGTAAGCTACCAGTGGTAAATATTTCACACGTGCAGTACGTCATCGTACAATGATTAAATAATTGTTCATCTTTCGGATAAACCCTTACACATATCGACTATTTAAATTAATTTAAATTTAAATCTTGACAATTCGCAAGCAATGGTCTCGCGTATAATTATACATCGTTCTGATTCGATAACAATTCGCGCGCTATCTATCATGCCAATCACAGACACATTCTAATACTCTCTCTCACCCCACCCAACAGCTCTCACCAATAATTAATCCCCACGCGCGACACGTTCCTCTGCATCTCTCCACTCCCACATATACGTACACACACACACACCCACAGAGAGACAGTCCTACGACCGGCGCAGGCCCTCTGGCGGCGCAATAAAATTGATAACATCATCGAAAATGTAATTACGCGCGGGCGAGCATCTGCGCTCCCGAGGACTCTATGTGTGTGTGCCCGCACTCCCGCGAGACTACGCGCTGTACTCACGTCCGGCGCCATTACCCAACCGGCAGGCCAACCAAGAGAGAGAGAGAGAGAACTAAATGCGCGCGTTTTGTCTCAGGGAAAAAGGCGCGGGGCTATTTTTCTAATTTCGTTGGTCGAGCGCAAAGTTAAACAGAGAGAAAGTACAGGGGCGCGCGACAAGTAGAGTGGGATTAATCTCGGGGAATTAGGGAAAGTTTGAGGACGGCGTCGTGTGTATATATAGTTGAGCTGTGGAAATATGGGCGGGGCGGGTTAGTAAAATAAAAAAAGAAAGAAAACGTCGTGCGTGCGGTAAGTTTTATTTATGAGAGGGAGGTTAGTTTTTAATTACTACGTACGTTTGTTTTAGGTATAGTGCGCGGGAATTAAGCATAGAAGAACGATGTACAACAATGTAGCGTTGAATATAATAAGACTCTTGCGAAAGAATATATATTTCAGTTCAGAAAAGCTTTTTCTCCAGTATAAAGAGAAGCTCTGACCGTTTTAAAACATCGAGCACTGGGGGGTACAAAGCGTTCGTAAAAGTGTTTTCAAATCCACGAGTGGAAACAACAACAACAACATTCCTCTCCATTATGGACATTAATAAAATATTAAGCGGACCGCTTTGATGTGCAATATTAACGTCAACTTTTCACTAACCCCCAGCGAGCTGCTGCTGCTCTTTGCAAAAATCACCTGAATACTGCATCGGATGTACGTTTGCTCGCCGGCATACATACACGTGTAATACATATATACATACATATATATACACATGTATACATATATAAACTCCTGACACGGCAGGAATCGCCGTACATTATTCAGATTTAATGGCGCCCCGGCGCACCTCTACCCTTTCTCTCTTTTTTCGACGCTCTATCTCTCTCTCTCACTTCATTCTTATTCTATCTCGCTTTATTCCGAGTCCCCGGGCGCGCGAAGACGATAAACGATCGGCCGCGCCTCGGCTGTTATATTTAAATTGGGGAGAGAGAGAGAGAGAAAGAGAAAGAGAGAAAGAGAGAGAAAGGCCCCACCGGAGAGTGTCGCCCCGGCGCTTTTATCTTCCGGTTGGCCTCTTTCGCGAGGAATTATGCGGATTACGAAATGTTATTATGTCACTTTTATCTAGGCTCGTTTGTAGCGCGGGTGGGCGAGCACTTCTTTTTTTTCACTCTCTTTCTCGCCCCCTATAGCTTTTTTACTTCCAGGGGTTGGAGAAGAGAGAGAGAGAGCTCGCGAGTTCTGCAGTAGCGGCAGAAAGAGGATCGGAATAAATTGGATTCGCATAGATGCGAGCGATTTAAATGGATTTGACTGCATAATTGCGGGGGAATGAGTTGGTTGTGTGTTATGAGCAAGAAGATGACTATGTGTGTGTGCGCAAGGGGATCTCGTCTATTTTTAGTTGGATTGTGGGCTCTGTTATTGCTGCAGATTAATTACAAAGCGACGGTGTAATTGTGATAATCTTTTTCGACAAATTCGTTTTCGCTTATATACCGACGCGCGGTAATAATTGTATTAGCGTTATGAATATTAGGGTAAATTAATAAAGGAAATGGTATCAAAGTTCGTGTATTACGTAATGTTGGTTTTGTAGCTTTATCTCCATTCGTTATTCGTATTCGCTTTAGCAGCGTTTCCGCAATCCTTTATGAATTAAAAATGATTGGATAAATTATCGTATACCGAATAATGTGTCGTCGTTTAAAAAAGAAAGGGACACGAAATTAATATTTATATTTTTATCGTATTTCTACATTTTGCCTAAAAATTAATGCCACACGTGTTTGACTTATCATTTTGATACCTGTTCTACATTATAAGGAAACTGGAATAATTTTTCTTAAAATTTCGAGTTCCTTTTTAATCTTCAATGATAAAATAGCTTTCATAGCTTGCTCTTTCAATAAACCTTCAAAAAGACCTCCGCTAGCATCCTCTTTCACTTATAACCTAGCCTACTTTATAAAAACCGCAGCAAAGTTTTATACATCGTCCTTCGCAATATTTAAAACCGCACAAGTTATATTTAGCGTTCTACCTTGACCACAACATTATACCCTTGTATATTATATATATACTCATTAAAATTCTTCTTTATAATAAAAATTCTCAACGAAATATTGCCATATATCAAACGGTGCCATACCGCAGAATAATTCTTTTTTTGTTCGCCAACCGAATCCGCAGAACGAGATTCGATATCTCCCGGCCATTTCAGTTATACGCACCTACACCCCCAAAGAGCGAACCGCGCTGTTTTATCGCAGTTGCCATTCGGCTTAAGAGCCCTTACGCGGCAGTAAAAAGTTCGAACGTCAATGCTCCCCCACCCCCGTCTGACCTAAAAGGCCTCGATCGCAATCGCGATCTGAATTTCGCGCGGCGGCACAATCAGACGAGTTAAAAATTATTCACCGAGCGAACAAAGCGCGTCGTCTCCTTCTCCCTTCCTCTTTACCCTCTCATCGAATTATTATATCCCGAGAAGTCGTCGTTGTCGTCGCTGCTGATACTATTGCATTAGCGCTCGCGGTCATCATCAAGCGCCCGCGCTAAAAGGGGAGCTGCAGCGCGCGCGAGATGCAATTAAGCATTAAGTGCATTTGCGCGAGAGCAGCGACTGGTGTGTAACGATACCTCGTCGTGGTTATACGCGAAACTTTTGCCGACGCGCGCTGCTTTTCCGAGCTCGATGAGCAAATACAGGGCTTGCTTTCGTGGTTATCAATTCGTTGTTTCTGTGGGTTTTGATGAGGATGATGCGAGTTGATTTTTTAGTCGGTTTGTTTTTGTGGTTTTGGGAGTATAGCCTAAATTTATTAAATGGTTATTCTAGGAAAATTAATTATTAATCGTACGATAGCTAGTTTTATTATTCGATAATTATTCGTTGATGAAAATATCGAATTTACCGAATTCACGAGAAAACGATTATTATTTCATAAAGTATATTTTATAATTGAAATGTTTCTATAAAGGAAAGGAATATATATAATTGAAATTATTTGAAATATTAAAATACTTTTAATGACTTTATTTTTCCGATACTTATTATGGGATAAAATTAAATGCATAAATATTTATATGCAAAACCTGGATATTAACTTTGATAATAAACATAAAAACTACATAAATAATCCAAAAAGATAACATCAACATTAACAGCTCGTTATTATTCTCTAACGAGTGAAATAACCAAAATAATTACTACCAAAAAAGCTCTGACACTCTCTCCTTACATCCCGAATCCCAAATCACTTGTCCCCTAAAAACGCATCCTCCAGCTCGCCAAACGCGCAACGCAGCAGAACACGCGCCAGCTCTTCCCTTCCATCCGTTAATTCCGCGAAAAGCTCGCGCTCGACCGGAGAAAGAGGCCCGAGGAATAATTATACACACGCCCACGCGTCAACCTCTCGCCGGGCCCGCCGACTGTATATACAATTAACCCTATATATTCCGGCTTAAAAGGCACGCGCGGGTGACGACGACACCCTGCGAGCGCTCGTAATAACCTCCAGCCGCCGCATCAGCAGGCTCTCGCCCTTAACGCGAATTTCGCGCTTTATTAAATTAACGCGCGTGACGTGCGGCCCTTGCATTAACGAAGGGCCTGTCTGCCTGCCTTCTCCGCGTGTTTTTTTTCCACTCTCCCTCGTGTCCTTTCAAGGGGGCACGGGGGGAGGGGGAGTAGTGAGCTTGCCCCGTTGTACAACATCAGCGTCCTTTGATCTCTCGAGCAGCTTTTCCGGAACGCGATGTAGAGAGGGAGAGCAGCAGCAGTAGGTAGCTCTCGGGTGCGGTGGTATAGCTGCACGCGCGCGCGCGCCTCTCCCGGGTTTCTTTATCGCGATTTTTCTATTTCTGGCCGCCGCGCGTTGAGTACGATGCAGAAAGAGGGAGAAAGGTGGGGGGTAGAGGGAAGAGGAAGCGTATATTTTTTGCATAGATTCTTTGCTGCTTTATGCCCTGCGTGCGTTTTTTTCTCGTGTTTGCAAAGCATTTTCTCAGAGCTTCCTTTTTGCAAGGACATCGTGCTACTCCTGCTGCTGCCGTTTGCGTGCAAAGAAACGTTGTTTGTAAAACTGAGTTTTGAAATGCTAAGATTGAATGGCGCATGGTTTATTTATTATTTTTTTTTTCTGTTCGTATATGTCAGTAGTATCCTTAATGACGAGAATTTTAACAAATTGATGTGTAAAAAGGATGTCGTACTGTTCATGTCGCTAAACCTCATTAAAAAAATGTTCATTATTCCGGCTCCTCTCATCACTCAATTAATCCTTTTTTTTTTACGTAAAGTGTAAAATATATGCTGAAATTTCAGCCTAAAATACCTACTCACGCTTTAATGCTTTCAATTAACGCTCATCAGCTGATCCCGGCCCGTGACTCATTAATATTTGAGGGGGGCAAAAAACTGTTGATTAACTTGGAAATTTTCATTTCGCTCCTAATGTTGTTAAAGTAAAGCTCCCCGCTCATTAGATGCGCAATCAAATTTTCCCCGTCTAATGGCGCATGCGCGCACAATTCCCGTAAATAAGGCCCTCGAACGGTAATTCGATAACCCTTGGCCATTTCCACGCATAATTTTCGCATTTTTTAATTACCAATTAATGCCTTTTTTGTCCCTCCCGCAAAGAAAAAAGCGCCGCCCTAAGCGCAACGTTTAATTAGCTGGAAATGCACTTTTACATCCGCGATAGCACAAGCTGCAGCAGTAGCAGCACTCTATGTATAAAAACGCAAATTCCATCCACCCTCGTCGGCTCTCTTCCTTTGTTTTGTCTCGTCGACCCCACCACCTTCGTCTCTCCTCTCTGGTTCCTCGTTTCCGCAACGCGCACTATCTCGATGAAAATCTCGTAACGAAGCGCGCATGCGAGCGCAGACGCCTGCGATTACTTTCCGCGTGTAAACCTTTATACGCGAGCCTCTCTATGTTATTTTTGTTTTTTTTGTGCGCGCGGCGCCTCGAAACCCGACTACGACACGCGCCGGCCGCGCGATAACGAGATTTCACGTGTGTCAGCTGTCGGCTCGCACGCAGTTTCGCACGTTCCTCTAGTTTTTTTGCTCGTTCCTATGGCACAACCCGTGGACTTTTCATCTCGCCCTCATTTCTCTCGTGTCCTTCGCGCGCGAGCGAATTTTCAGTTTAGGGGTTTTGTCTCCAGAGTTGTGAAGGAGTTGGAGCTGCAGCCTGAGTTGGGATTAATTTGGCGTCTTGTTTTAGGTGAATGTACGTAATTTTCCGCGGGGTTTTCGGTGGGATTTTTATGTAATGGGTACGGTTAATTAGAGCGAGCAGACGGATCGATATATTGAGTCGATACGGAAATAAATGAACTTTTGGGAGTTGAAAGAACTGGATTTTCGAAAACTTAATTATTAAATTTAATTAAAATTTCAGTAGGGCGGCGCAGTATGAATAGATTTTCTCTCTTACAGCCATTTTCAGATTTAATATTACTTAAATTATTCATTTTTTTCATCTATTTGGTAGATTATTCTAACTTGGAATTATACGTTATAATTAATAATAACATTCTTTTCTTTGCATCTACATAAATGTGGATAAGTAATAATCACATCCATGGTATTAATAAAATTTACTAAACAGAAAGTAAAAGATAAAAAAATGCTATTAGTAAATATAATCATTTCTATTGTACACGTACGGTCAACCAACTCAATCCAAACTTTTTCCAGAACTATTAAAATATCATACGACAACTATACCCTTGCACGTTTAATCATTCGCGTTCTCAACAAAAACCGTCCACCATCGCACAGAGTTACACACAGACGCGCTTCCATACCTGCGGGGCAAACGAGATGATGCTCCCTCGCAATTTTTTCGCGCGTCGCCATTTTCTTTCACCAACGCGGAGCGAGCGCGTGTGTGCGGCGTTCAAAGCGATTGGGGCTTTTGTTAACCACTCGGGCGATATTGTGTCGGCCTCACCACCTCACCCTCCGTATCGATTCTTGGCAATTAGCGGCGTAAAAAAGCTGTCGCCGCCGCCGTCATCGTGCTCTCTTTTGGCCGGCGTCACCGGCGCTTCTTTGTTTTACACGGTGAAAATCCGTTGGACGACGGGGACGAATTTTTTTCGAAATAGAGAGCAAGAGAGAGAGAGAGAGAGAGCGGTGCACGCGTCTGTGTGTGTGTGCAATCAAAATTAAACGAATCACCTTTTTTGCTTCGCGCGCGGCAGCGCCGTTTTATACCCGCGGGCGTTTAGCGCAATTATTGCTCGGTTTGTCACGCGCGCACGCGCCTTGGTCCATGATGTTTGGGAGGTAATCGGTGGATTTTTTGGTAGAGCTTTTCGTTGAGTTATTCATAATTGGAGCTTTTTTGTGGTGGTGATTGGCGCAGAATGCTACTGTGGTGCTTGGGGTGCTTAATAAGGGTAAAATACCAAGAGATTATTTTTATTGAATTATCTAATCATACCCTAACCCCATTAGTATTCACTTGTGTTCTTCTTAATATTAATTATTCTTTATTATTCAAGTTAATGATAACAGCTATTTTTGAATACATTTCAATATTGAATAATTAAAATTAGCAATTCTAGCGCATAATTAATCCCGGAATAAATTAATATAAATTATATTTACTTGTAGGAATTTTACATTAAAATAAAATATATCATAATCTGAAATATAGTCCTAGTCTTTGTAAACAAATAATTATTCACACAATATACAATTTAATGATTTTTTTATTTTCCTCTTGGATCAAGTGGATTCTACTTGCAGCTAAGATATCTTTTTATCAGTGTACGACTTCTGCTATGTCACAGATTAGCCAGTAGGGCTGCACGAGAGCAAGACAATACAATATTTCTGTAATTATTGTCTTGCTTTTGTAAATTCTTCAAAATTTCTCTATTGTCTTGGTATTGTCAGTCAATATGAAAAGTATTATTGTCTTGTCTTGAAATTCTTGACTATATTGAGTTATGTAGACGTGTGGCAATAAACGAGTCGATTATTTAAAAAAGTCTTCAACCCAAATAGCAGAGAGGCGAGGTTCATGAAGATGGAGAATGCATGCTGAAGTGATATAGTAAGATACAATAGTACAATAGTTGACTATTTCACAAAAGCCCAAATTGTCGGGGAACATGAGGTTCATGTAGAAGAGGAATCAGTCACGCAGACGTGTGACTTGTAGTCGAGTCGATTATTTGTAAGATTCTTTAGCCCAAGTAGCCTGCGGATGCGAGGCTCACGCACAAAAGGGAGTTACACAGACATGTGGCAGTAAGAGAGTGGATTATAAAAAAGACTGTTAAAAATGTCCTTAAATTTAAGAAACTTTTAAGCTACAAATTTACTGAATTTTGAGAATAATGCAACTGAACGTAATTTAATATACAAATATATTCGGTTTAATTTAAAAATAGTAAAAGTTCGGGACAAGTATAAATAGCCAGCCACAGCCTAGTTCGCACACTGCCGTTAGATGGCGCACTCCCTGTAGCCTCACGTACCTAAGTAAGTTGGCCCGAGGGGATATAGGAGCGCGGCACACATTTCATCAGTAGATGATCATCAAGGTTTATTGAGTTAACGAAGGGGCCTTTGTGTGCGTGTTAAATAATTGTTTTTATTTAATTAGTTATTATGATTATTTCAATAAATTATTATTACGTTTAAAAAACGTTATTTCCAAGGCAAGATAAGATTCTTGACATTTTTGTCACCACACTCTTGATATTGTATCGAAAACTTTACAGAAATATTGTATCGATTATTGTTTTTAATATTGAGGCAATACAATACAATATCAAGATTAATTTTGCGATACATAATTATTACGTAATTTACTTGTCTTTCATGAGTGTTTTCAATCGTACTTCGAAACGTTATTCAAGGAAGATTTAAGAGTACGACGCCCCTCAATTAATCCCGAACAAAAAGAAACATATTATGAAAGAACATATATAGAAAGATATCAACATGATATCCATAATATTTCAAATCCTTTATCTTCTAAAATATGTTCAAGAAGATCTAATAGAATTTTTATCGTCACTCTTTCCAGCTAAGTTTATACAAGCCTGTAAGCCACAGACTTGACGTCACATCGACGTTTCTCTTCTCACCATCCAAACAGGCAGCATCAGATCACACGACCAAACGCCAGCTTACATCAACACACACCTTCCGTCATCCTGACCCACATTATCCCTTCGCGGCAGCACGAAGAAGAATACGACGGGCTCTCTCCACACGACTACCGTCTTCCAGAGATATATATCCAGCGACCAATAACCTCTGCGACCCGTCACAATCCTTTTTCCAGCTCAGCGATCTCTCTCTCTTTCTCTCTCTCCTAAATTTCGGCGCCGGGACAATCCGTCAAGGGCCAACGAACGCGTCGGAGATGGAAATAAAGGCACACACACATGCGCTCACGTGCGATCCCTGTGGCGGGCTTAAAATCCTAGCGATGCAATGGATTCCGGGCGAGCTTTCGCGGTGACGCTTCGAAAGACAGAGGGAGAGGGAAAATCCCCTGTACGCGTATGTGTGTGTGTCTGCTGGCGCGCGGGAGTGAAATGCCGACTGTTATTGATCGGCGTGCAAAGTAAGCTTCGAGCGCGAGAGAGAGGCGACGGTCACACAAGCCCAAATCTACGTCGTATATATGCGCGCCGTCGCGAGGCTTTCCTCTTCCTCTCTGCCTCTGTCTCACTCGAATGCCTGATTGCGTATACGTGTGTGTACGTATCGAGGTCTCTTTTCCGGTGCATATATACACGGGGCGGCTGGTATGGGCCGAAGAAACGTGGCCGCTTTCGGTGATTCTCTACTATTGTGATCGCCAACTGTCTATTTGGAAAATATGCGGGGTTGCTTTTATCCGTCCCGCGCGTGCCGAAACGGCCCGTGGTGCCGCCGCGTTTTATCGGCACCGGTCGTCATGGAGACCCATCGAGTTGCGATTGATATATGCCCTGCGTGGAGACGCTTTCGTCATTTGTTGGAAAAAAGCGAATTGTCGCTCGTCCATCAGTTTTTAGCTTCGCATTGTGTATATGTTTTTTTGTGGCAACAGCTGTATTGCCGCATTGTTTTGACTATGAGCTTTTGTATACATTTGACATAGATATAATTTTTCTAACTACTATGTAGATACAAAGCTGTACAATTCGAAATTCGTCGTATCTATAGATAAAGGAACTCCACAGCGAGGAGAGTGTATAGTCTCAGAATCAATCCGTACGAGGAGGGACGGTATATAGACTATACTAGCCTAGCGCCGTAAAACGTACAACAATCGTGCGCACGGCGCGCAGCCGCGATAACTCCGGTCCGAGTGTAGAACAGTGACAATTCCAGAGGCCAACTACTACTACCACTGGTACAAGCTGACTCGGGTTGTGCTCTGCCCCGAAGTAACGCAATCGCTGCTGCGGCGCGATCCCTAACGCCGGGCGTAGTCGTCGTCGTCCCGCTCGAACTACCTACCTCGTTACTATACGCGCGCCCAATCGTCATTTCCCAAGCGAACTTCGAAACTCTTCTCCTCCTCGTCGTAGTAGCATAGTCCTCGTCGAATGAAAAGGGAGGAGAGAGGAAAAAAAAGAGAGAAAGAAACTAGCGCATCGCAAAAAGAGAGCAGCGGCACGGAAAGAAACAATCAAAGCCCGAAAGCCCTTGCGCGCCTTTAATCCCCCCCGAAACGGCGAAGTTACTTCGCGAGCGCCGGCGCGCGCGCTTCCCAATCTATCTCCATCCTTCTCATTCGTCTAGTCCTCTCTTTCTACGGGCAAAGTATTCGGGTTACAGAAACCGAGGCGGATTCGGCCGAGCAATCCATAACCCGTCCCCCCCTCGAGCCATTTCCCTCTGTGTTTCAATCCCTCTCTCTCTCTCTTCTTCCCTCTCTATCCTACACCTCGGGCATGCGGAAACGCGGGCCTATGCATAGCCGCACATACACACACATAGATATATATAGGAGGGCTCTTTTCCGAGTGCCACTAGGAGAGCAGGCGATGCATCGTTGCGGATGCATCGCCGACGGCGATGTCACCGATTCTCCTTTTATGCGGCTCGCGCAGGCTGAACGTCGGAGGGGAGAGAGAGAAAGAGAGCCATTCCCACGCGACGCCGAGGAACGGAAAAACCCGGGAGAAATTTATCGTTGGAATTGCACGCGAAGGAAAAATAAATTCGTAGCCTGATGTGTGTGTGTGTGTATGTATATGTGGGAGAGGTTGGGCTTTAAGGTTTGATAATGAAAGAGTGGTAGGGCAGTAGGGAAATTCGATTCTGCTTAGGGTTTCTTTATTGTTGTGCTTTTTTTCAGAGTTTATTGGGGAGTAAGTTTTTAGAAGTATAATATAGGAACGGATCCATTAATATAAGTAATTTCGGCAATTCGAGGCGAAAGTGAAATGGCTGGAATAAAAAGAAGAAGCTGCTGCTCTTAAAAGATTAAGTCGGGGGGTACGTTTTCTAGGCAGTCATTTTATAGTAATTTTCTCTTGGGAATGGCCCATTCTGAAAAGTGTTTCCGAGATGTTCGAGGTACCGGAGTGGAAGAAATTTTCGAAATTCCAACAGAGTACTTCTGTGAAAATCAATTATAGATTTTCGAGGGTCTCCAGTCGAGCAGCGAACCAACTACCGTTTTATTATTACGAATATAACGATTTTCATTACTTTTTCTATTTATAGAAGAGGCTCAGAACGCGATTGACTTTAAAGCCAACGTGGACATTCGCGTGCAAATATATTATAGACAAAAAGAGCTTAATCTATTTCATCGTAAATACGTATATAAATTTATATATTGTTAAAACTGTCTGAATATTCATACGAAAAGTAATTGAATCGATAACCCGATTGACACTCTCTGACATACGGCACTGATCGCGCCGGCGTATACGATCGGAAACAAAATTTCGCTTTTAACCTTAACTTCTCTACCGACCTTCACCCCTCACCCATACATACACACACCGACACTTATCGTCCGTTTCCAAGCCTGCACATACGCGTGCGGATCGAAAGTTATATATGTATATACGACCACGTCGCAAAGAGAAAGATAGCGCGCTTACGCAGCAGAGAGCGAGCCGACAATGAGTGACGGAGGTTCATATCCTTTTCCCGTCGCCGGGCGAAAGCCACACCGCCGCACATATAGTGTCTTTATCTGCCTTTCCAATTCGGACGAAAAGCTCTCCCTGGGTCTCGTCTATATAGGCTCGTCCCTCTCCGCAAGGATTATCATATGCTCGGAGGGATTGGCCGCGGGACGAAGTTTGTGTAGGCGCGCGCATTTGAGCCGGGGATTGGCTGCCTGACGCCTGAGTGGCCGTCGTTATTAATTTTGTAATCAAGCTGTTGTACGTCGTCACGGGAAAAAAACATAACTGCGGGGGCGCGTGTTTGCCAGTGGAAATACATATACGAGGAACGAAAATAGATATATATTGTTTTCGTAAGGGATTACACGGAGATGGTTTTGAGTAGTAAGTGCTTTTGGGGATGTATGAAGTAAACATGTGGGGCACTTTCCGAGTAGTAAAACTCTGCGATGAATAAATAAATTATTTCTATTACTATTCAACTGATTCGCAATACATAATGCCGGATACAATGTTTCGTTAACCAGTGCAGTTAAGATTTTATCGCGCCCCTGGCTGTTACAACCCTTTTCCCCTCGCTAAATATATCACTCCTTCCAATTCATTCCCGTCGGCGTATAACAGTGTTTCATTAAAACCAAACTCCGTGGTCGCAAAATTAGAGAACGACGACTGCAGCGCCGCCGCCTAATTGATCGATTAGAAAAACAACTCCACTGGCAAATTGAATTCGCCATTTTTCTTCTCCACTCCCCCCTATCTCCTCCCTCCTATATACTTCACCTCCTCTCTCGCTCTTTCTCTTCCCCTCTGTCGCAATAGTTAGCAGTTTAACGGCCGAGCAATTTTCAGCGTAGATTTTCGGCGCGATTTCTCTCGAAAACGTTTTCCCCTCGCTCGTTCGTTCGTTTGTCCGTTCGTTCGTTCGAATTCTCTCGCTATCGCCCTTATTTTCACCGCCGCCGTGGTGGTGCAAGCGGAGATTTGTTTTCGGCCAAACAAATTTCCATTCTCTCTCTCTCTCTCACTCTCGAATGCGCTTCGATCGCGTCGGGGGCTGAAAAGTCGCGCTGCGGATGTGTCCGCGTGCGGATGATGGTTATTGGTTTTAAAGCCCCGCGCGCTATTTTTTTTTCGCCCTCTCGCACTTTATCCCGCGAGTTTTTGTAATAATTTAACGAGTCGAACTCGTGGCGCCGCGACGGCCAGCGCGGAATTTTCGATTAACGGAATAATCGGACAATCGGATTTTTCGGGGACGCGCCGACCGAATCGTAAATTCACACGCGCGCGTTCGGGATATTAAACTGCCGCGTGAGAGCCGGTGGCTGGCTGACTTTTTTGCATTTGCGCTCTTAATTTATCATATTAGCGCTTTGATCGCTGGTGCGCGGGGATTTGTAAATTTTTCATGCAATTTTCGGGGAGCCTCTGCCGCTCGTGGTTAGGCTTTTGGGAGTGATAATAAAGGTCGCGGTTTACGGTGGGTTTAATTGCGTGACGTTGATCGATGGTTGGAATTGTTGAGGATAACTACGTTAATAATGATGACGCAGAGATGATCAAGTTTATTTAAAAGTGGCCAATTTGGCTTGTTTAAATATAACATCTATTCTGCTTGACGTATGATTTTATGATATTGATATGCTATTTTTGTTTTGCCGAATCACTAAGCGAGAGTTACTTAAAACTGTCAAGGTAAACACGTTTATTTTTACCTGAATATTCATTCAATAAATCAACAGCAGTTACATTTTTAGATTATTCCTTTTTTTAACATCATTCGTTTCGCTAAAACGAAGCACTGACGAGCGCGAGCCATTATAAAACCAGCGAGTAAGAAAATGTTTCATCAATTTGCAGCCGAGCTTCAAATTTAGATTACGAAAAGAGTATAACCCTCGACGTAACCTCGTTATAAATGAATGATCATCCGTATAAATTAAAACATAATCAATACCGTTCGTACCCCCGGCGAAGGGTAAAAAAAATAGAGAAAAGAACTTAACGAACCCCGTCGGCCGTAAATCATTACCTCCAATAATCGACAATTCAAACGATATACTCTCGCAGCGGGCTTGGTGACGTGAATTTATCGCCTTCCCCACTCGACCCGCGCGTGAAAATTTTCCAGCGCCCGAAATTCAAACTTCTCCGCGTGAATGCAAGAGAAGAGAAGAAAAAACGAAGAAGCGAGAGGAAAGAAAAGGAAAATCGTCCCGTCAAAACCGCATTTCTCTCTCTCTCCCTCTCACTCTCCGAGAAGAGAACAAAAAATACGAAGGAGAACAAAGAGGAAGGAGCAACGAAAGCTCACTCGCCTGCGCGAGTCAGAAGCTCGAGCGTTTATTTCTCCGGCGCTCCTTCGTAGGAAAGACAGGGCGCGGAGGGAGGCTGGGAGTTTACGACGCCGACAATGAAAACAACGTTTATTACCCGCTTTTCCCAAGGATGCCGCGTGGAAAACTCTGCGCTCACTCGTGCCGCCCTTCGCTCACCTTTCCTCCTCCTTCTCCTCGTCGTATGATCAAATTAATTTTTTCCCTTTACACGGCAGCTTGCGCTTTTCACTTTTGCCCGAGTATACTCGGCTTTCAAAGCAGCAGCTTGCACACGCCTTTGACATTATTATTGTTGAAAGCGAACTTTGCTGTGTTTTTCTAGTCGGTCCAGCTTCGTTTCATTAATCTACGCGGGGGTGGAGAGAGCTCGTCTCCTCTCGTTTTAAGCGCAGTTTATTTCGCACGCTCGTAGCTTGGGTGAAATCCAGGTATTTAAGTGACGATTGTATAATGGAGAGAGGGGCTTTACATTGTTCGAGGGACCGAGGGTAACGAGGGTGGCTGCAACGCTGCTGTAATTATTTTTAAAGTTGTAGGTTAATTAAGGTGGGATGAAGCTGAAGCACACGGCCGGCGCGTTGTGTAGTTTTGAGAGCTGGAGAGTTGGTGGCTGGAGGGAAGATTTGCTCGAAAATTCGTTAATATAGGAGTGTTTGTTGAGTGGTGCAATTATAAGAAGATTCAATTGACTGATAATGAGCGCTGGACACTTGAGACTGTCTGATTGAACAATTTTTTTTTCACTTTCTTGTCACGTAATATTGTAAAAAATCAAATAATTTTTTTTTATAATATTAAGTTGAGTTAGTTTCCAAAATATCTATTATCCTTCTCTATACAAAAATTTTCATTACCATTACAACATGAGACAGACCCTACCTTTGCGATTGTGTACAAAATTGTCCGTTATGACTATAACAAACAAAGCCCACATTGTAACTCCGCGTACATCAAAATAATTAACAAAATGGATCATCCCATACGAAAATCTTCAATGTCAAAATGCATTGTGACATGCACAACGATTGCTCTTACCATGGGAGACCCTAACAATGGCTTTTGTTTAAAAATATCTCTCTCCGCCACAGCTTATTTTCACCGTGGGCCGCTCGATTTGGCCCCTTATTCACCCCTTTTCCTCCGTGTCGCTCCAAATTCGCGGCTGCCGCGTACAATAATTCGATTCAACAACGCCGCGCGCGCGAGACACACACAGCGTATATCGTCGTCGCACAATGGCACTGCACTATATACATACACAACCCCGCGTTTGCGCGACATGCCGCGCGCGGATTGTTAAAATATACACGCGGGGAGGGGGACGCGCGATTGTGCCTCGAAAAACAATGGCCAGTGAATATCGCTGTGTGTCTTCCCCCGGCGTTCTCCACACACACAAGTAGGTATATATACATGATATCGTCGTCGTCGTCGTCGTAGAGTCCGGAAAAGGCAGGGAATATAAAAGCAGCCGCTACGAGAGAGAGCTGCTACCTCAGCGATAATACCCACACGTGTATAATCACTATCGTCCCGCCATACACTCTCTCTATATCCTCTACTACCTACTACTACGCGCGTGCTCCTCGGTAAGTTTCCCTCCCGCGATACGATCTGATAATAGCCGAGACACGCGCGCTCTCTCTCTCTCTCTCTCTCTCGGGTTTCGCTCTCCACGCGCGCGCAAATTAGGCGCGCACGCCGCCGCCGCCGGCTTATATGCGCGCGCGCGTACGGCAAACTTTGCACTCGCGCGCGGGCGGCTCGCGTGGATGTAGTAGCTATCCTCGGAAAAGCTGCTGCTACTGCCGGGGGTCTGATCCTCCTCCCGGGCTGTAATGATCCGGTGCCGTGGAAATTCGCGGCGGAGCTTTGGCTCTACCCCCCGAGTAATAGAATAGAGTTTAGCTGCCGCTGGACGGTGTGATTATGATTTGATTAATCGCCCGGGTACCTTGGTATGGGACTTGGCTGTGAGAGGACGTGGCGTTTTGTTGGTATATGTGTGTGTATGGGACACGTTTGCGAAGGTCTTTTGTACGGGTTTTCGGGGACACAATGATGCAGTTGTAGGTATGTTGCTTGGAGGACATATGCGAATGCTGGGCTAGCGTGAGGAAGTATATAGGAAATGAATGGGGGTTTTGGGGGTGACAGGTTTTGTGTGTCTTTTCGAGATGTGCGTAATGGTTTGTGGAGTAAAACAGTTTTTAAATGTACGAGCGTAGAGCATTTTGGTTTTAAAAACCTGCTTTTGGCAACTTACGCGCAAAATGAAATTACCTCCAGTGTTATAACATTGCATTATACGCCATTATTCTAATGGTAAATTAACGCACTCAAGATAAACATTTTGTAATAAATGTTGAAGGAGATGATGTGGATTCAACTATACGGTTGTAATGATAGAAACGAATTGGTAACTCATCGTTATATAATTATAATCATTGAATATCGCAATTACGCGGTTGCACGGTGGAAAAGCAATATCCAAATATTCAAAAGCTTCATCTACCCATAACAAAATCGTCGAAAAGGTGTATATTATATTATATATTAATTTTCCACATAATCCATTACCACAATTTCCGCAATTTAATTCAAAGAATGGGGTAAATTAATTTTAAACGAACGTCCCCCATATCCCCATTACCGACATGAAAAAAACGAGCAATATTTCATTCCATTCGCTCTCTCGTCCTCCAAAACCGCAATAAACTTAACGCGATACTCCGCCACACATGCCCGTATATACAGCCCTTACGTGATTCCCCCATTCGTTAAAATATTTAATACACTTTCAACATTATGATTTATGTAACCGCGCGCGCGCGCGCGCATTTAATAAGCCTCGAGAGCGCCGCCGCGCCGTCGTTATTTAACGTTATTGGCTGATTAATGCGCGCCTGGCGTGTCTTCCGGTAATACTATTTCTACCCCGCATGTGTGCATACACACACATACACGTGAAAGTTTCCTCGACGGCTCTTAGCGCCGTAGCGCGCGTTGCCGGCTAATTGAGGTGATACCTTTTATGCACGCGCACTGTGTTCTCCTCCTCCTCCCCTCTCTCTGTGTGATTTCTCGCCTCTCTCCGGGTTATTAGACCTCATTAGCAATTGGGTTACATTTGTTTCTCTGAATTATACCGTCGCTAGCTATATACCTTATACCCCGTTGAATTCTCCGTTGGGAACGGAGGCGACGACCGTGTCTTGCAACTGCGCGCACTGCTTTCTCTCTCCTCGGTGTTATTTTTTAAATACCTTGTAAAACACTCGGCGGTAAAGAAATTCGGGATTTAAAGCCCGCGCGAACGCAAGCAATTACCCTTGCGAACTAATTGTACGTTATTGTTTTAATGCGAGAGCGAGGAAGCGAGAGAGAATGCATTAGCGATGGCCCGCGAGTTTTTTGTGTGTTCGCAGCGCGGATAAATTCTCGGGTATTAATGCTACCCCTGGATTACTTAATTCGCCGTTGTCGTGCCGCCTGTGGTGGCGAGAGTTGCACCGCGCCATGCGCATAGCTGCCTCCAAGTTTTTAACTATCTTAATGCCAACTTTGTTTTCATCTCTTTGCGGAGAGGGGAGTCGGGGGACAATTTGCATGCTAATGCGATAACTTAATTAATTGTTTAGAGTATTCGGTGCTGCGCTATACGAGCGGCGAATATAATTCAACCCGTCGTAATTTCCTGAGAATTACAGTCGTTTCTTCGGGAGGGATATCACGTCGTGACTGATCGTTTTTTTGTATAATTGGATGTATAATTCGAATGGAAACGATGTGTAATTAAAATGTAACGGGGGTTGGATAGCTTCCCTGTCTACTGCAATTGAATCAGTAAGCGTTTCAACATCGCTGCTATTTTTCCGCACAAGAAAATCGTGTGAAAATCCAGTCGCCTTCCGAAAATCTTCTCGACACGTCATCGTTATATTTATCTCAACATTGCAGATAAACAATGTCGCAGCTCCCGTCTCTTATTCCGCAAGAATATATATGCAAAACTATATACGAAATTCCAGTAGCACCCTCGACGAAAACCTCGAAAAAATTGAAATCCCACGTGTCGCAGAAAAATCCATCTCGGCGTCCAGCAGCAGCAGCTACTGCACCTCTTTTGCGTCACCTTAGCAGCCTCGAACCTGCTGTTTTCCACTGCTGCACCGTCGTCGCGAAGATTGAATCCATTCAAACATCTCTCTCGCCTCGTCCCGCAAACAATCTCCCCGCGGCTTCAGTCGCCCTATGCAAGATTTCTCGTATGCGCGCGCGTGGAGAGATGCAACTCTCTCGGCGCGTACCTCTCAAAAACTCAATTTCGCATCTGTACATAGAACGCCGTGCAAATAAACATGCCGGTGCAAAGGTGTCTATCCCGGGGCAAACATAAGGCCACGGGGGAGATATCGCCTGTTTGAAATGCAGCAGTAGTAGTACTCGAGGCTGTTCCTGCTGCAACTGTGCCCCCTTTCGTCGAGGTGTCTGCACGCGCCGCCTCGATGTTATGTCGTGTCACGACGCTAATTATTGCACGCGTGCAGCGTATAGTGCATATATGCGAGGGGGATATAGGCGCCGAATGCGTTGGCTACTGCATGCGGGGGAGGTTTTCAAGCGGGCGTATATAGTAGCGCAGCAGCGGCGTTTTGTTTTATGGCTCTGCTGGGATGATGTTCGGGAAGAGCGAAGTGCACCATGTAGTTCGGCAGTTTGCGACTGATGATTTTTCGTGTCGTTGTATGTGTGAGTGCTGGAGTAATATGTTTTCTATATTAAACGTATTTAGTTTCGTTTTGTAAAGTATGATATATTGGAGCTTTCAATTTGCGCGTTTATTATGGATTTATATAAGCCGACAAAGTGCAGGTCGTTTTAAAATGTCAAATATTAAGTTACACGGGAAATTGCAGTATATACTTTCAAAGGAATATTATTCAGCGAATTTATTATTTTTATCGGAATTGTACTTTCCAATAAAACAGATATATATATTTCATAGAAAAAAAAATGAATTAAAAAATTTATTTTCCGAGAATCCCGCGGTACATGGAATATCAAATTAACCATTTTAAATTGAAATAAATGAATCTAAATTTTAACCAATCACGTTCACATTTAACCCCACACTCATCATTTTTTCAATACTCATATAACCGCTCATACCATTGTCCCGACGCGATACATTATTTCAGCTAAAATCTTTAAATATTCCTCGCAGCGTCGCATCTCGTCTATATCCGCATATAACATACAACGCTGCGCACACAAGCTTATAAACACGTCCTCGCGGTGCCTCGTGTCGCAAAACAAACTCCCCGACGTGCTGCTGCAATGTCGACGCATCAGCTTCTCTCTCCTCAACCTTCACCGCTCGCTCCATCAACAGCATACATACACCCTTCACCGCAAAATTCTTCCTCCACCTCCACCTCCTCCTATATATACGCTCTCCCTTCATCCACACACACGACACGCGCGCTTGCACTTCACTCGCAACACGCGCGCGTCTCTCCCTCTAGTCCCTCTATCCCTGCAGCCGCGCGTTCCGGGGACTCGCCTCTACAGCACCGCACTGCCGCCACCGCTAATTGATTGGCACGTCGTCTAGAGAGAGAGAGGCACACACGCACGCACACATGTATAGAGGACGACGATGGAAGCAGCGGCGGCGGTGCGCGTATACATATTTAGCATGCCCAATGATTGGTCCGCCGGCTTATTACCATTGAAATAGGTTCACGCAGCGAGCGCGCGCCTCCCTTACGGCTCGGCGGCCTCCCAGCCAATAATGACGCTCCGATGCTTCTGACGCGGTCGCGCTCTCTCCGATCGAACGTCGTCGGTGGTGCGTGCCACTGATGCCGCGATGCTTTTTTATCTCTCTCTCTCTCTGCTTTTTTTCATACGCGCGTGAGAGAGTGACTCGCCGAGATGGGGCGGAATATGGATAAACGAGAGGGATGTGTGCGTGGGTGTTTTGCATACACTGCCGTGGCGGCATTCCCCGCTGATACTGATGCTTGGAAAAATATTTTCGTAGCGAATGTTCTGCCGGGCGCTCGCTTTAATATGATGCGCGGCTGCGATGGGCGCGAAATGCGCGCATGCGGTGAATTATTTGATGGGAATTCGGCTCGTCTGCCGCTGTGTGTACGCTGAAATAAATCGTGCGTTTTTTTTAGAGAGAGTTGAAGGCGGAAAGGTATTTCAATGAGGCAGCGAGTGGAAAAATTAATATATGGTGGGGCTGTATGGCAAAGAAGAATTTTTTGGTTTTTCTGCAGGGTGTGTGGTTAAGCTGGTTGTTTTTTAATGGTTTGAATTTGATGGGATTTTACTCTTAATTAGGGTTTAAGGCTGATTGTAACTGAGAAATTAGCACTTTTAACAATTTATTTTTCACAAATTTCTTATAAAACGAGATAAATCTTTTGTTAAGTGTTTTTACAATTGAACTTATACAATCAATAACTACCTCAACATTTTCATATATTATAATATGTCTGAAGTTTGCATCGTTCGAGTGTATCGAAATAATTTTCTTCAACCTAATTAAAATTATTAAACAATGGAAATGTTATCTAAACCTCTGTTATAAATTTATTT
>UXGD01002048.1:0-28880 GCA_900474315.1 Torymus auratus
CTACTTTTCGTCCATTTTTCCCATGTTAAATTCCCATAAGAAAAATGGATTTTGTTCTAAAAAGGTGTCTCCACGTCATTTTTGATGGAACACAAGCGTTTTCGCATATGTTATGACCTATCAAATGAGAATAACCTTGTCGCGAAGGTGTGTCTTAAAAAAAAATTTTTAACATTTCGAACTGGAGATAAGTGATACTTTTTTGAGATTTCCTCAAATACCTACGGGCCGATGTCTAGATAATAATGTAAACGATGAGTTGTAACTTTTTCCCCGATATATCGTATCCATACATCCAATCCACACACTTGCGTCAGGATGTGGAGTACTATTTTCAATATAGTTTCTG
The DNA here is from genome assembly GCA_900474315.1 of Torymus auratus. Classification (NCBI taxonomy): domain Eukaryota; kingdom Metazoa; phylum Arthropoda; class Insecta; order Hymenoptera; family Torymidae; genus Torymus; species Torymus auratus. The sequence continues at coordinate 350 of UXGD01002048.1, forward strand.
TTGCATCAGGGACGCAGTGTTTGTTTAATGTGTATCAATGTGTGCGTGTGTACGTGGTACGTGGGCCGGGTCAAAGTCCAGTATCTCTACTGTTATCAGCCCATTATCAGAGAAAAATTTGAACATGTGTTGCCATATCGTATATATAGACGTGGTGTCGTATGCGTGGATGTTTGAATTTTTTTTTTCGAATTGATTATTTGGGCTTGGAATTGGGTTGTAACGATATTGAATTTCGGGTGGTAAACTCTTTGACAGTGATCAAATAATTTCAAAGTATATGACAATATTTTTTATACCAGTGTACCTGAAATTAATTAGTTTAGCCATAGCTATCGGGCACAAAGTTTTGTCATCTCAGACTCGGTCTATTCCCCTGTAAACATATTTATGTAATTAAAACATTTTCACTTCAAAGTATGACATTATTTAAGAATGTACTTTATAATGCTAAACATTGATGCGGTCGATTTTTATGTCGCATTGATTTATATACTTACTCTGATACTACTGTAAAATTTATAAAAAATGACTCCTTTAACGGTGTGCTATATGAAAGTATCAGATCTGTTCAGAGAATCAAAGCTCTCACTTAAGAAACTACATAGCACCAGATGAATCTGGATTGTTAATTAGAAGGTTTAAATCCAATAATGTTAACAAACAAGAATTGATTCTCATAATAATGAAATTGATTTCGACGTAATCACTTAGCTTTTAGTCGGAGGAATCCCAGTATGACGGAGTTATAAGCAATCAAAGAAAAGCAAAAGTTCCTTGCACTTTTCCTATACCAAGAAATCAATTTTTTCACAATTCTCAATAAAAATTTTTAACTAATGATAAATGCGTCAATCCCATTACATAATTTTTATTACCACAATAATTAAATTCCATCAAACGTATATACATTATACTTTTATGATCTATTTATTTAACAGATTTTTAAGTTAATTTCAACAATTATTTGTCAGAATTGAAAAAAAAACAACCTTAAATCTAATCGAATTCTATTCAATTCCGAATCAGTTTAAAAAATTAAAATACCTTCATCTACACGTCCAAACCAGAAACTCGTCTAACAACTTCCTTAATATTGTTCCATTAAGATACGAAACCTCGGAAAACCGCTTTAAAATTTGGGTACCGTGGCCGACGAAAATTCCGGCATACCAAGGCCGCCGCCGCTCCCCAGCCCACATAAATTCCACAACATAGTACATACACATCATCGTCACGATGATAACCCTCTTATCACTCAAGTACTGCATTAAAATAATTTACGCTCGAGTATACATATTGTACACAGAGACAAAGACCGAGAGGAACAGCGTAAGTATAAGAATATACCTACGTGCTCGTACGCTCGCTCGTCTCTTTTTTGATAAGTCATCCTGAGCCTGCACTTTCACCGTCTCGCTATAGCTCGTGAAAAGCGCGCGCGCGTATACTTATATACGCGCTAGCCTTGAGTCGTCGTTGCCGCGCGCGCGCCTGCGCAGTTTCCAGCAGATATGGAAGGGGGAATATCGATGTGATGTGCTGCGTAAATAGAGGGGGATCGACGCGCCGAGAGCTTGCTGAACTTGATCTTTCGAGCTATGTGTGGGCGTGTGTGTGTATGTGGGATTAGGAGGTGCGGGATGATGAAGGCGACTGTTTTATCGACGGGGATTTTCGGGATGGGATTTGGATTGGCTGCGGTGATCGACGATGGAATATAGCGGATTTTCGGTGATTGATAGTGATGGATTAATGGGGCAAAATTGGTTCATGATGTGTGGATATGTGGGCATATTATATGAATTATAAGATGTACTATGCATCATTTGGTTTGGCATGTTTATAATGTTTTTCTATCGTTGCAATTTTATATACTTGGATAACATTTACTGTTACTTCATCTAGAAGACGTTTTATTATAAGTTCTTATAACTACTATGGTAATTGATGATTACGGATGTTGGCCATAACGGTTCGGAAAAAAGGTAAATATGTCAATAAATCATTTACATTCGTGGTGCTCGTAAAAAGAAATTTTATTCAAATTTGTAAATTAGAAGCAATAACTCAAACTTAGTAGTTGAATCTCGAATATTATTAACACTACAAAGTAGTCTTTCATTTTAGTTAAAAACATAATAAGCTAGTGATATATTATACCGAGTCTCAATTCAGAATAAATAATAAATCATGTTAATTATGTTATGTCTGCAAGCAAAAAATTAATTACTCAAGTTTGTTTTATAAAAAGCATGATTCAGAGATTATATTTATATAAGTTTTTAAAATGCGCCGTTTTATGGGTCATAAAAAAATCTTGTGAACTATAAGAAAAACGATCAATAATCTCCCCGTTGACGTAGCAGTTTTTTGTTGGGTCGCGTGACACTGGAGATGCATCAGTTAAGATTATCGATTTTTATTGTAATCCCTGTACAAATGTATATAAGCAATCTTCCGTAGTTTATATATTACCAAGTATAATAATGATTAATAATAATTACTCGTAGTGGAGGAATTTCCTGAATTGTTTATAACCCTGTATAATTGTTTTGAATCAATTATGTAATCAAATGCAATATATAATATATGTATGTAATAAAAATATTGTAAATTTTAATAATAAAATAACAATACATGGAAATTAAGAGGCTTGTGCATACGCTAATAATTTTAATAACACTAATATATTAATTTTTTACAGAATATATCTTTCGTACTCGATAACTTTTAATGATATTTTTAATTTGTAGCAGTTGTAGGTTTATTAAATAAAAAAATATTTTAATTTTCAAGGACTGGACGCCGCTAAGTAATTCTTTGTTTCCTTACGCCGTTCAATGTCACAAAAATTGAATCGTCACTTAGATAAACTATGTTTTAGTAAAATCATTCAGTTGGCCTCGAGATAACTTTTTGTCCGAACTGATCAGCGTCATAAGTTGACACCTTTAATTGTAAATCGTTTTCTTATCGTTGGATGACTTTCCAAACTAAAACAAATAAAAATGTCGAGTAAAAATAAAAAATTTTAATTGACCGATACTGAAATATTCGTTGAACTTTATCACTGAATTTTTTCTTGCACAATCATTACTTGTAATTTCAACTAAATTTTGTGTTAAATAATAAATATAATACACGAAGATGTGAAAAGTGAAATATACACGTTTAATTAAGAAAAAAGACTAATACCTAACATAATAAAAAATGGTTTATTTAAAAAGTAATTTAAAAAAAAATTCACTTATTTCTAATGTAGATAATACCAACATGATTTTTCAATGTAATCATTTTATGGAAATACTAATAGAAACGTTCGAAAATTTTTCAAATAAATATTTCAAAACTATATAAATAAATAAAACCCGTATTATCGGTAAAGAAGGAATCGGATTGTTATTTTAACTTTTTGATTCTTATTTTTCTGATTTTTTTTATAACCTAGTGAAAACACCTGATTCTTTTCAGTTAGAAATAATACGCAATTTTTACAAAATATTTTCTTCATGTGTCGAAATGACTTTTTTAAGTAGTAATAATGATACTATCTTTTTCAAGCTGTCACAAATATCTTACAGAAAATCCCAATGGAATAAAAGTAGCTCGAAAAATTTTTGAACATAGTAGTTGGGTGCCCGCGTAAAAAAAATTATGGGCAATATACTTACTTATATGGAATCTCGAAGTGTCTCGCAAAGAGATACCTACTTCAATTTCACTAATTAAATTAAACTATACTCTTGTTTTACATTTATGACATTAAATACTATTATTGTGATATTTTTAATTGTATAGCTTTTATTAGGCCTTAAACATGTTTATATTGAAATAAATAAATAAAATAAATTAATATGGGAATTATGTGGGATAATTATGTCCGAATCCGGCTCAGCCTCAGTCCATTCGCTAGATCGGTTTTGTGAGATTCAGAATATGTATGTTGGTTGTTCATCCGATTTTTGGCGAAATTAATTTTTTATTAACAAATTTTATAAACAAAAAATATAAATTTTCATTTTTTGCATATAAAAAAATGCTACCGTATAAATTGAACGATGTTAAAGCTAAAAGGTCTCCTGTGTTTTTTTCGTAGGACTGATAGGTATCGAGAGTTTTCTTTTAGCTTTAAAAATCGTCCAATATATACGGTAGCATTTTTTTATAGGCAAACAATTTTGTTTATAAAATTTTTTAATAAAAAATTAATTTTGCCAAAAATTGGACGAACAACCAAGATATTCTGAATTTGCGTATGAAAATCTGTTAAAAAACCTTGGTTGTCTCGGGGACCTACATTTGCACACAAAACTGATCTAGCGAATGGACTGAGGCTGAACCGGATTCGGACAATATGTATACAGTATATCCCACATAATTCCCATATCAATCCCATGTGAAGATGAGGACCTCATATGAAGAATATGGGACTATATATACAGAGGGGTTGGAGTTTGCGTTTTTTTAAGTAAACATTTAGAAATTTATTTATTAAATAATGAAGTCGGGTTACTTATATATTTTTACACCATTTTACAATTAAAAGTAATTAAAATCTATGGATTTGGAAATATGGAAATGGAAAATAGCGTAAGGTGACGTTTAATGTTTCAAAGAAATAAAAAAGTCAACTCATCTTTGAGACAATATATTTATTTCTTAATAATATGGAGTTTTCATCAACAATAACAGTGTAGTTTTTTCATAGTAGTAGTAGGCGTAACAAGAGAGACGAGGTAGGTCGCGAGGAACCTAACCTAACACGTACGCCAACAAGTCACCATGGCAACGAACAATACGCGCGCCTGCATTCTCCTCTCCAAAGTAAGTGCATCTTATTATTTTCTCTCCCTCTTTTTGTTTTGGATTCGCTCTTGAAGTTCTCTTTTTCCTTCTTCTCTCCTTTTCTTCCTTTCATTTTTAATCGTTTAAGTTTCTTTCTCGCATTTCGTTTTTTTATCTTTTATTTCTGCGAGTCTTTACACCTTTTTATGATTATGAGTTATGATTATATGATTTCGAGATGACGCTATTTTTATACAGTGTATATCTGCTGCTCGCTATAGTTTTTAAAACTGCCACGAATGAGATTTTCTTTGTCTTTTTTTTTTTTTTTTTAATTTTTTTTTTGTACTGTAAAAGAAAGTTTTACATTATACTGAGAGTGGTGACTTTTTTTACTTCCTAACGAACTTAACGTACGTATTTATAGATGAGACTAAAAAATGTATTTCAAGAGTACCACCCAACTTATCGTAATGATGCACTGAAGTACTCGTTGAAATAAGAAAACGCGAAATTTTTTCTTGAAATACACTTTTTAACAGATTGCTTTATTGTATAATATTTTCTAATTTCGCTACTGTACGCAAGCATTTTTTATTTTAATTGTATTATATATATATATATATTTTCTTTCTTGGCACAATTTAAAATTTATAAAACTTATGCGTACGTAATTAAGTACGAATTTAGAATTAATCTGCGTCCTGTTCACAAACATACGCTGGTGTTTCGATTATTACCGGAATATTCATTCATATTCGGAATAAATTTGTGCGTAACTTAGAACAACTTAACGTAATATAGCGATCCCTGAATTTCCAGTAATAATTCGTGGAATGTAAGAAGATAATATGTTTCAATGAAAGTAAAACAGCAACACATGGTTTTAGTACGTTTTTTGGCATCCGTATTGCGCTTAGATTTCACTTTTTTTGTTATTTATTTTTCTTTTTGGCACTGAACGTTCACAATAATCATCGTCTTTTTTGGCATCAGCAGTTCATTTAAAAATCTCTTGAGGGGATGTGCGTACCTCCGATTTTCCTCCAATCGCACTTTAATCGACGCTTCGCGGCGCTCTTACAAAGTGATGACGATGTGACACTACGGTAAGTTTTAAAAATGCTCATCTCGCTCCCTAAGTGCGTGATTATACTTATTATTTCGGCGCTACCTAAAAATGGCAGGTTGTTCTTTCCCTCGTATTTATTTTATTTTTTTAATATTTTTTTTTCTTTTTCATTACTCGAAAAGCAACGTAAGACTAGTCCAAATCATGGCAGTGCTTCGTAGAGGATAGAATAGTATGTTATATTTTATTGCCATTACCGAACAAATGTCGATGTGACGTGATGGGACCTATATGTATGATGTGAGGCGATATGGCTTCCGCAAAACTTACTTTCGAGCTCGATGGACAGTTCTCGATCATTGTTTAGTTTTGAAAAGATTTTCATGGCATTTACTAATTTACCAATTGGTTACTTTCGATTTCCCAAAATGAAAATTTAGTGCTTTGAAAATTTTTCGTATCTACACATATATTTTTATGACTTATATAATTATATTTTTATAAGAAGAAATAAAAATATAAATAAAAATCTTACGTTATAAAAAGAATCCGTATCAAACATTTTTCGCTTTTAAAAGAAACATATCAGACAAAATTAATTCATCATACCTTACTACAAACTCAGTATTTTGCGAAAGCCATTACTTCGCCTCCCTTATTTATACGAGTCATCATTACCGTCGATATTCGAGTGCGCTGAGGTGAAATCTTTTTGAATTCTTATCTTTCTTTTTTTCTCATTTTCTTTCAGCGAGTGACAGGACTTCTATCTAAATTCTAAGAGGATGTCTCGGGCGCTGTTAATATTGTGTTTGAGCGTCTACGCAAGTGTCTTCATTATGCTTCTTGTTTGCCTCGCATATAGCGTGTGGACAGCTTATGTGCTTTTCTTTTTTGTGCATGTTATATTTAAAATTATTTTTTTTTCTTTTTTTTTTCGTTTGGCATTCATTCTTCTGCGCCGCGCAAGACGCTTTATAAAGCTACGACCAAAGGTCTTTTTTTCGTCTCTTTCACACTTTCTTCGTTCGTTAATCGGAGACCATTGAGGTCTGGCTGAATTGTCCAAAGAGGATTTCATGCTTCAATTCAAGTTTAATTGTAAACTAACGTTTGTCATATTTTTTTTAACTTATCACAATTTTAATTATCATGTGAGTACTTGTATTCAAACATATTTGTAGATTATAAATTAAACCGTAGAATAAATGTGTCCTCTTTAATAAATTCAGACCATATTGCTATCCCAATTGCGCGAGTAAAAAGAGGAGAGATCAGAGCGGCGCCTTTTTATGTATACATACAACGGTTTTCACAGATTTTCCTGAAAGTGCAAAATAAATTCAACAGTGGAGGGACGTACTTAACAAAGACGCGGTCGCCTTTGCGCGCCAGTAGGCCGGAATTTCTTTTTTTTTATTTCACTCTTCCTTTCTTTATTTTCCCTGGCAATTTTGCCCATAGCAATAAAAAGAAGAACATTTATACAGCGGGTATAATTATTACTCTCTAGCCTCTCGCTTCACACCTCTCTGCTCTACTTCCCCTTTTTTCTCCTTATTCTCTCGCGCTCTCTCTTTCTCTTTTCTATATACGTGGTACATAATACGTGTGTAGGGCTCTTGTTGGCGCACAAAGATCGTGGGAGATCAATCTTCGATTCAGCAGAGCGGCGCTGCTCATTTTTATTATTCTTATTGTTTTCTTTCGCTCATATTACACTTTCGCGCGTGTTGTCGTCTTCGTACTGTATTCTTTTTTGTTTCTTCTTTTTTCATTGGAGTCGCTATGGAGGCGATTTGCGTACGTATTTACAAGAGGGCTTTCGAAATAGTCGAAAAACGCTTTTCTTCTGTTCGTCATTTTTTTTTTATAATACTTATATACGTTGTTATTATTTTTTTTACTTTTTATCAATACCTTTCACCTTTCGAACACGGAAAGAGAAGAGGAGAAGAGGGCCACTTAACTAAATCACAGATAGATCCCGCCGGTTCGAGTTAGTTTGAATAAAATTTCTTATCTTTTTTTTTTTAATTATTTTCATCTGTTATTTACTTTTATTTATTTACCTTTTTTCTTTCTTTAAATATTTTTATAGCTATCGTTACTTTATCAAGTCTATATTTGATTTCCTTAGGCTTGGGAGACTCATCGACTGGCCCCCTATAGAATTTGTCTTTACCACGTTTTTTTCCTTAATTTTCACCTCTTACTTTATTTACTTAATTTTCATTTTAAATATCATCTTTAAATATTTTGATCACTTTATTTTTTCAAGCTGCTGCGTAAGATCTCATTTAATTAATTATAAATTACCGTTCGACTACGCCAAAAAGTTGTGTGTAGATAGATAAAATTTGCAAATAGCTTCACTTTTTTTTCATCCCGATTTATATACTCTTTATTTATAGTTAGCTTCATTATTCTTTCGTTATTCCGTTTATATAAGTTAAGAAGAAACGACAGATCGGCGGAGGAAGTGTTTTATTATTATTTTTTTTTTTTTATATTCTCGTGTGTAAAGTGAGAGCTTACGTAGAGAAGGCTCGCGCTCGCCGCTGAGCGCGGTGAAAGAATATAAGAGATAGTGCTTTTTTTTTCTTCATCTGGAAAAGTGTGGATTGGTGTGACTTATAGGTAGCACGTGTGTGTATGTGCGAGAGGCTCGACGAGTCCGGAAAAAGAGAAAGAGAAGAGGTATACAGTGTACTCGTGGACGGTCGTCGAGCTCGCCTTTCTTCCCCCGGAAAATTTAAAATTCGAAAAATCGCAATTCGAACACGCATGCAATTCTACGTTTTGACTTGTGTGCTGAGTGTATTTGTGTAGCTGCGTGTCTTTACGTTACTTTTTTTTTGTTACTGGTTTATGCTTAATTGCCTAAACTCTGTGTTTTTTACACACTGCCTCTAAGAATCGTCGCCGAGAAGGTCGCTTCGAAATGTTCTTCACTGGTCGGATATAATTCGAAGGTTATTTTTCTTTACTTTGCTTTCTTTATAAGACGTGAATGTTCGAGTTCGTTGATCGTTCGGAAGGAGATGATGCAGTAAGTAACGAAACGCTTTCGAAGCGACATTATCATGCGTTGATTCTTCCGTACTTATCACGACATTTTACACTCACATAGGAATCTACGAAAATTTTTTCTTCACTGCGATTTTTTTTTTGTTTTCTTTATTTTTAAGAACCACTTTCTCCGATAATCCCAGTGTTACTTGAGACTTCGCTAACGATAAAACTATGAAACTAAATGACTAGGTGTCTAATTACGTTTTTTTTTCTTTTTTTTTTATTTGGTACATAATATGTAGAATTTACGTTGGAATAAAGGTGTAATAACACTATTCGAGTAAAGTATTGGGCGGATACGACTACTCCTCTAAGGCCTCGCTCATGAATTTATTCATTAAAAGTAATAGTTAACTTTTTTTATCTTCAAAGTTTTTACGTGATTTAGTCCCATACATTCAAAATTGTTCGAGGCTCGTTGCACAATAGAATGAATATAGTAACGAGATTACGTTAATTCAACATATATCATATTTACTTCGAAGACAAACGTTTAGAGTACTTTAGAATCAAGCCTGCTATATGCATCATAATCATCGTCATTGATCCTCGTTTCTATTTCACCGTATCATCTATCGTGCAACGACCCGAATGTACACAAGTTTGCTCGCTCTGCCCGTTAAATATAACGTTGCATTGCACCCAATCAATTTACCCCATCTCCTCAACCACAACGAATCTCACAATGTTTTCAGTCTAACAGTTTCACCCCGACAAAGCTGTGTGTCCTTCTTACACCACCTCGATCGCAGTCCGATTACAATGTACAATTCGATTAAAGCTTCTCGTCCCCTTAATATTCATGATCGGCGCAATAGTGCTTAAAGTATTTATTTTTTATTTTTATTAACGCGTATATGCATCGTAAGTGGTCATTCTACACCGTCGCAGCTTGGATCGCGAGTCTCTCTTTCTCGAATCAAAGTCCCCGTCGATCGAACGAAAGAAAAAAGAAAGAACGAAAAGAACTGCGAAATCCAATTGAACTGGCAGATATATATATACCAATAAATATACAGAAGTTCGAAGGAGAGACTCTGCCAAGTCGACGGCTTTCGCGTAGAGATTAAAATGCCAACAATAAAATATCTCATCATTACGTACTCGTATCTTGCGCTTCTTCGTCCCGTTAACGCTTATCAGACAGATTTTCCTATTTATTCCCTATATAAAGACGCGCGCGCGTATTTTCTCGCTACGAAAAAAAAAGAGTCCATGCGCATAATACGTATACACACGTCCAGCACCGCGCTTTATACAATATATATGATGGGATACCTCGTTCGCGCCCAATCGATTAGAGCTATCCTAGATACATAACAAACGGGCCCGTCGTTAGAATTTTATTTTTTTTTTATTTTTATCTTACTCCGCATCGTAGCGACGCGTCAATATACACCCGTCCATATCCATTCGCGTCGGCCTGCACGAACCGACAAACCTCTTCCCATCGTCAACGTCAGTATATATACATATATAGCGCGGAGACGTCTGCTAGCTCTCTTACTCTCTCTCCCCTTAAACTATCAGATTCTTCTACAAATTGACCTAGAAATCTGATATTGCTTATGTTGTGTGACTCGTCCACCTCGGTTACGAGAGAAGCGCCCCTCAGAGGCTCTCGCTTCATTTTTATCTCGAAGTACGCCCGTGCGGAAGACACACGCATCACGCACGTGTGTCTCAATGTCCCTACCGCACGTGTGTGTGTATATACTGTGTCCTACAGAACAATTTCGTCCTCGTCGTAGTAATCGTCGTCGTCATCCTCAACGGTGTCATAGTATGGCGCTGCATCGGCTCAGCTGTCGGACAATCAAGGCGGATGCAATTCGAAGTGGTGCGCCCGTGCCGTCAGTATGGCCTTCAGCTCGGACTCGAGTTGCTTCTTCGTGCGCTCGCTGACGTTCTGGCCGCCAACGGAGGGCTGAGCGGGAAAACGTGGCGCTGGCTCGCCGAATTTCGCGCTCGGGTCCTTGTTCTCGTGGCTTCGCGCTCGACGTATGGGCTTTTTCAGAGGTACGACGTCGCCTTGGCTCTTTTTACGGCGCTGATGGGGTGTGGTGGACGACGTGCTAGCGACGCAGGTATCCTCCTCGGTGGCGCAGCACTCCGCGTTGAAGGTGAAGGTCGAGGCCGTGCCGATGGCCTCGGTGGAGCGGGTTATGTCGATGCCCGAGCCCCACTCGCGGGACAATTTCCGACCGATCACCGATGTCAGCTCACTGTTGGGCGAGAGCAGGGGACTCTTGGATACCTGGAAAAAGAAATTTTGGAGTTTGTGAATTACGAAAATGTTTTAGCAAAGTTGGGCGAAAAGCTAGACTAAATAGTCTTTAGGATCGCAAGAAAGTATAAGAAACTCCCCGTGTAAAAATTTCAAGTATTGCCAATAATATTGCTAGGACCATGGACGAAATATGATCCGGTACATATTTCACCAATACATTGCTTATGGTGTGGCCCATGTACTGGACAAGTGGTACTTTTGGGGATTTTCATATATATAATGTAGTTCCGAGTCCGCTGCTAGGTGGCGCACGCCTGGTGGCGTAACACACGGGTAAATAGGAACCGTGTGGGTAGGGAAGTATGGGACATTGGGATCCGAAGGGTGAATGGAGCCAAGGCTTCACTTATGTCCAATAAATAGGCCACACCTTATAAGGCGCTTATAAGCAATGTATTCGTAAAATATGTACAAGAGCACATTGGTGATATTTGTCCCATATTTGTCCCATATATTGGCAATACTTAAAAATTTTCCGCGGGTGTAAGAGATCGTATAAAAAACCGTATACAACCGCAAAAAAGCGTTTGCGTTTGGATAGTTTGTACGGTTTGTACGGTTATCTATTCGGGTATTATAGTTTTATACAGATGTGTATACGATTTTGTACAATTTCCTACTTTTCTTATTCCCATACAAAATTTTCATATGGAAAATTTATGATTCGTAAGAAAACGTATGTAAAGTCAAAAGTAGGAAAACGTAAGAAAATGTAAGGTTCTTCAAAACTTACGGAAATATACGTTTTTATACGGTTTCTTACGGTTTTATACGGTTTCTTACGGTTTTACGAGGTTTCTTACGGTTTCATAGTTATATACACGGCTTCTTGCGTTTTTCTTATGTTTAAGTCTTACACACTAATTTGAAAGACTTTAGAAATTGTAAGAAAACGTATAAAAAGAATCTAACAACAACGTACAAAACCATAAAAAAGTTTTGTGAATACTTATAGGTTCCTACGGTTCCCTACGATTTAATTCTTACGATTTCTTACGATTACCGACGACTAATTGGTATATATGGAGTTTTTTTAATTTTTCTAATAATGATTATATGTGCTGTGCATTTTTGCAATTGTAAAAAATAATAAAACCCATTAAGTTACGTTTCAATTTATAATTTTTAAAGCTAGACTATGCTATATTATAACTACGTTTCTGATATAATCTATTAAATTTTAAAAATTATTGTTTAAAAATATATAATACATTGTTTTATAAAAATAGGCTAAATTCTTTCACGAATTTTTTCTTCAAAACGTATTGAACTTTATTTTGAACCTATATAAGAACGAATAAATGTATCTCTAGAGAAATCATCTTTATATCCTTTTTTTCTTCGACGTTATTTTTTACTGTTATTGGTAATTGCATTTCGAAAAATTCATGCATAACATGTTTAATTTACATCTAAAAAAATGCTAATAAATCCGAAAATAAAAGCTTTGATAAAAATTAAACTTCGAAAAAAAGAAGAAGTCAACGAACTTTCATCCGCACTTATACGAATTCGTTTATCGAAAGCAGCAAAATCATCGGACTGCACAGCCAAGATTACGTGCGAACGTGGGCGTCAATAATGATCGGCAACCTTTCGCCACCGTCGTACTCTCGAAATGGCATAAGAAGAAGAAGCAAGCAAAAAAAAGAGAGAGACCGAGTCAGAACAACCACCGCGTATCTCCGTGGAACCCCTGGAGGACCGCCAAGTTATTAACAGATCTCGCTCGATGATATTTCGCCGCCCTCCAAACGGCCAGCCGAAAGAGCGTCTTTACGTCCAGTTCAATTTGGAGGGGGTTGGCGAAAAGGTATCTTCTCCCACTCGTCGTAGAATATCTCCCCTTTCCCCGATGGAGGCGGAAAATTTCGCCTGGCCCTTTTTACGACGGCAGAGGATTATTTTAACCGTCGCGGATGATTCAGCAATGGCTATATATCTGATCAGTATAGTAACGACGGGAGCAGACTAGCGCGGTACAAGTGGAAATCGATAAGGTATGGTCGGTATCTGGGACGTGAATACTTAGGCCGGAGAAATCGATATACGCCCGGCAAAATCCTGACGGCCAAGTGGATGAAGTGCTTTCGAATTTGAATTTGACGCTCGAAGGGAATTGTAAAGGCGCCATTAGGGGTAGAGCTAGAGCACAAGATGATGGTCTTCGTCTTAGGGAGATGCGATGTATAAGGCGCTAGAGCACATTTTTGGTGGGAATTTAACGTTAAATAAGTAAGTTTCCAACCGGAGCAGCGTAATTAGTTCTATTTTAACTGTTACCAAAGCTATTTATTCCTAGACAAACCTTAATTAAAGTTAGAAAAGTATTTGAAGCCGAAATTTACTGATCGTAGAATTTCGAGCTAACCGGGGAATTAGATTATTTAGAATATTTGGAATTCACTTTTTAGTGATGTAATTTTAAATGTGAAAAAAACCCGTTTCCTATTTAAAAGATCTCTATATGTAGCAGTTTACATTTATGACTTTTTAAAAAGACCACAAAGAAGTTCTTTTTAAAAGAGTTTCGAGAGCCTATAGGAAAGCAGTATTTCAACGGATATCGGAACCAATATAGAACTAAGTACTCATCGGCATTTTTGTATTTTTCTCTCTTTTTTTTAATATTGACGCATGATTCTGAATATAATCCCTGGTAGAAATGCTAACCAGAATCTAGCTATTAAAACGAACATTGCTTTGTATTTCATAATTATGTACCAACCCAAAATGAATTATGGCATTGACACTTCATAAAATATTTTAAGTAATAGTAGAACTTTTACATGAATTAAATAATTTATGCTAAAAATGCTTCCATTCAATTAACACGTTAACTATGATTAATTTTCTTCCAGTGATACAATCAGTATTTATTAATATAAAAATCGAAAAGTGATTCCGGCCATACCACAAACATAACTTATTTACGTTTGTTTAAAACCTACAAAAATCCCACATCAACAGAAAATCAATTTCTTATAATTAGCCCATCCATCCACTCACCTGATAATGCTGCCCAGACACAGACGGCGTCCTCAGCGTAGCGAAAACTGGAAACGACTGTCCTCTCTTCGCCGGGCTCCTCTGCCTGGGCGTGGGCACACCCCCGACCGATTCGCCCCTCTGCGGTGCCCTCAATGTCGCACTACCCCCGAAATTTGAGCCCAGCTTCGGCGTGGGTGGTGGCGACTCACCATCCCCGTGGCTCAACCTCCTTCCAACCAATTCCAACGGACTTCGCGCTCGCAGGTTCGAGCTGCTCAACGTAAACTCGCGTGGTTTCATTGTTTTTCCCTCTTCCAGACTGATGGGCTGGAGCCCGAGCCTCGAGCCCGCTAGGTTCGTCGAGCTCCGGCTCTTTTCACCCCGCTGGCGTGGACTCGTGCTACCGCGCAGCATCATCGGGCTCTTACTCCGGCTGCGCTCCCGACGGCCGTCTTTCGTGGAGCCTAGGTCCTTCTTTATCGCGCCCTTCGATTCGTCCAAGGCCGTTGGCTCGCTCTTCTCCTCTTGCTGGACTCTGCAAGAAGTTGCGAGTGTATGGTATCTAGGGGTCTAAGTAGTAGTGGAAGTGAGAGGAGGTCGAACTACTCGTCTTTGTCTCCCATTGTTTTGAGCATTGGCAATCACATAAAAAGTAATATTGGCAGAAACGTAAAGAAAAATAAGTTTCTACGATTGTAAATGCTACTTATACTTTTCTGCATATTGAAAGAAAGTGAACTTCTATAGAGCGGCTTTTATCGGCTGTAACGGGAAATAAAAATGCAATATTGCGAATAAAGTTGCGTAAGAGTTTCATTTTGCTAGCGTAAAGGCGCAATCATTGCTCCGCTTACCCGAAATTATACATATGAAAAATTTCTTTTATGCTAACGTGTACATTTATCGACTTCGTTCGACCTTCTCCCAAACATGTTTACTATACTTTTAAAGGATTTGTTTTATTTTGATAATTATTAGTTTTTAATTTTTAAAATTGATCATGAAAGAACAATATTTTATATTAGTTTTTTATATTGAAGTTTTTAATTCACAAAGTATTGATTTAAATTTGACTGATTTATAAATGTAATGGATGAAAAATGAATAATTGCGTGATCGATATATCATAAAGGATACTTATCGGGGGGAGAGGTTTAATAATTGTTGACCACTGACCTTCGAATTTCCTGGATCATCTCAAAGAATTGTGCTTTGCTCTTTCGTCGACGACGCTGTTCATGTTCCTTCTGGAACAAATCAGACTTACGTACTTTGTTCAAATGCTACGCTTAAGAATATTAGGGGATATTAATTACTACATTTTTGCAATCATTGCACCTTCTCTATTAAAAACAAACGAAATATTTTAAGAAAGTTAGTTGAACAATTTTGCGTACAAAGATAGCACAGATAGTCTGCCATGAAAAAGCATCGAAGGAGAAAAACGGAAATCATCACATTGATCTGGTTTAAGCAAACCATGCTTTTCAAAAAAATTTGTCATTTAGAATGGATGCATGAAGTAAAAATGTATTATTAATGTACACCTAATATTTGTTTTTAAACTCAACAGTGCAGTCATTCCATTGCATTATTTGAATATTCGTGTACTATATATATTTAAAAAGTTTTCATATAATTAACTATCAACTTGTAAAAGTATACTACTCATTATAGCACACCAACATCAAAGTGCAAAAGGAACATGCGATCATTAAAAATTTTTTAAGTACAAGGAACTTCTTTTCAACAGAACGAGTATCTCGCTGCTGCGAAAGTAACATTCGTTGCCCAATGAAAGTGAATTTTACGTTTTGACTGGAGTAGTCGTTAACCATCCACTCTCATCAAGCAAACATTCTCTCTTAATTAGAGTTGCTTAATTTCAACCATCTCAAAGCGCAACGGGCGAAAGTTTCGCTTGCACCTTACCGAAACCGACTAGTAGGCGACGTAATTTGCTAAAGCAAACAAAGACGACAGAGGGTCGAGAAGGGTAAAGGAGAAGGGTCGAGGGGTAAGGGTAGAAGAAGAACCAAAGTACAAGCATCACGCAAGCAGCAGCACAAGCGCCAAAAGCTTTGCTCTCCATCTTTCGCTCTCGCTCTCTTTCTCTAGCAAAAGTTGTTCTCACTCGCTTACCCGCTTGACGCTTTTCTGGAAGAGCGAGGTGATCTGGCCCTGGCGGACCGTGTGCACCAGTTCCCGAGCCGCGTGGTGCGGTGACACCAGTTCCACACAGTTGATGAACCGGTAGAGCTTCTGAGAGAAGAACATGACGTTGCGACTGCGCCAGATCGAGTTCTTCGGACACTGGCGTAGCTTCGGCAGGCTGTACTTGTAGAAGATGTGCTCGCCCACGAGGATGATGACGCCCATGGTCATGCCAAGGCCGAGCAGGCAGAAAACACCGGCGACGGAGGCGACACCTAGCGGCCGGGGCTGACCACCATGGCGAGCTTGACCGTCGAAGCCGAAACCCGAGGCGGAAGCGTGCATGCACGGGAGACCGCCGTACCTGTAAAGGGCATGTAAACTATGTAATTTAAGATGTTGATGATTTAGGATGTAACACTGATTTCCAAGCTTTGGTATCATCAATGTTTTTAACATCTCTCAAAGAATAGATCTGTCCAAGTTTTCTGGAGTTCTATTAGCCCAGAATTTCTGACTTCCTATTTGGACAATATAATCCTAAATCGTGATAACTAACTGCTAATTCTATGACAATTAATGTATTAGTTTTCTAAACTATTGGCTCTAAATGTCGTCCACACTAGAGCTCATTCCTTGGCCTGCATTTTTAAGGTAACAATCAGTGTTTAAAAAAAATCTTACCATTTTTCTTGAAGTATATCGAGAAGTCCCGTACTCGTATAGTTAGCAATAACTTTCGAGATACTCTCCTTCAGCGGATGACCCTTCGACAGAGCAACCGCATAAGTATCTTCCTTTATCGCGTCATCAATCTTTATTTCGAGTCTGCAGCCATTGTCGGTCGCTCGATAATAATCGATTATCGGAGTGTCGGCTATTAGAATGTCCAGGCTACCATTGAGTAACCTTTCAACCCCATCAGCTACATCCAGAACCGAGTTCCTTAACATGTACGTCCATAACCTAGGATTCGCTTGTTGAACGTAATACTCAGCTGCTGATGCCTTTGGCGCTGCAACTTTCTGCAGCAGAAACTGAAAAAAATAAATATTTATAAATTGTATTTATAAACCAATGAATTGAACGATCCCGGAAGTACGATATGGATTAACAAATCATTTTAAAGTATACAAATACATTCAACAGAACTTTCAACGGCTTACCTCACGATCATAATAATTGTTGACGGTAGAATGAAAAAATAGTCCTGCTATTAAAGCAGCGATGTTGGCGGTATAGGAGGCGACGAAGATGACGGAGAAGCCACCCCACACGTTGATGAGAAACTTGTTAGGCCAGGACTTGGGTGCTTTGAAAGCCACCAAGTGACCACATAGCAATCCCCACATGACCCACAAAGCCGAGGCTATCGAGAAGTTTTTGCTGCGCTGTCGACCCCAAGGGTTCAAGCCGAAGGGGCTGAACCACTCGTACGCGGCAACGAACATCGCGGTTATGTTGAGCGACGTGAACACGGCGATCCAGAGCTCGGGGCTGAAGGGCTGGAGGAAAGCCAGAAGAGATATATCGTTGCGTTCCTTCGGGGCACTGAGGAAGCTCACGCTGCTGAAGTAGTAGGGCGTGGTGAAGTCGACGACCTGCGAGCGATGGGAGTAAACGCTAAGTGGGGCGAAGGCGAGCTGGGCCTTGCCTGACAGCAGCTCGCCGACGACGCCGTTCCACGTGCCGTTACGGCCGCGCCTGCGGCCGAACAAACCGTCCTTCGCCACGTGCAGGTCGAAGCGGAATTCTAAATCCTGAAATAAAAATAACGAATCTCGTGCGATTGGTTGTATTGAACTGGTAAGTATTGCATAAGCAATCACTATTGAAGTTTATTGCAGATAAACTAAAGTAGATACAGCAAAAATATCCTAGTACCTAGGTTCAGTTATTCCAATATCTGATTAGGACGAACAAACCTGACTTAATACTCAAGAGATATTCTTGTACCTAAATTCTACTAATACAATTAATAGTTTTAAATAGTAGTTTATGATTTTATGATATTTTAGGAAGATATAATAGATTGCATTAGTGAATATCTCAGGTTCAGGTTCAGGTTCATTTTCAGAAAAATCAATTTTATCACAATTTCACATAAAATATTTATAACGCAAAGTTAGAAATTCCATTACCACATTTATAAAAATTAATTTTATCGATTTCCAAACATACTTGGGACACTTGGTAGAGCAAATCCATGGAGTAGCCGTAGCAGCACTTGATGGCGTTGCCGTGCTTACACGTGAGCCCTCTCAGACAGGTGCCTTCCTGGAGGTTCGTGATCATCGTGAACGGCGGTGCGAGCGCCGTGACGATCTTGTACGAAGGCATTCCGATCTTCTCGCGGCCCTCCTCGATGTACGCGGGCACGATACCACCGCCCGGCCAGATAATGGTGTCGAGGCGTACCTCCCTTCCGCCCCTCACCATGCCAACTTTGGTCCACCTGCGCAATTTGTTAATTCGCGTTTGAAAGGTCATGGTGAACGGCCATATAAGGAAGATATATACGAGAACATCTCACAGAGTTGTTTAAAATAAATATTTTACTGAAGTGATTCGATTCCGATCGGCAAGCAGGAACGTAAAGTTGAATGCTAGTGATAAAATATTTACACTCGGAAGTAAGACATCGTTCGGAAGAGAATGGTATTAAACTTGGATTTTTAGAATTTTATGAAATGTAGTTGTTTGCCATTGCTGGCATGTCTTACACACGTAGGTTTTAGAACTTGCTTAACATGGATCTTAATTACGGACTTTATTCATAGTTGAGCGTAGTAAATTAAAGTGCAATAAAGTTTAGTGTGAGCTAAAAATCCGAGTTTTATAAAATTCATCTAAACTTGAAATTTATACATAATATATAAAGAACAGTTTAAAATTAAAAACGGACACATTTTATGCATATCTTAATATTGAGTACTAAATATTGATTTTGATATAAAATTGTAACATGTAGACGAGCATAATAAGGTACGTAAGGTCATTGTATAGTAACTGAATAGTGGTGCGATAATATCGACAAAGGTGACGACACAAAGGAAGACTGATTTCAATAATCCATTTCGGAAAGTGTTAAGTATATCACAATCTTTGTACACAATATAGAACAAATTATACGGAAACATTTAATTATAGACATCAGATCTAGACACAAGGATATGTGGTGAATTTGGTTTATTCTATAGATTCAACACAAAATATTGTGCATTTAAAATTAAAAATACGTTCGCTTTTTATGCTATCTAATATGCAATTAAATAATATATATTTACATATTCAAATATGAACTTCACAAAAGAACACACACAATAGAGTAGGGCTTTATTATTATATTCAAATTTAACTTCATTTGCAATTCCCATTTATCTCTAAGAGGTCGAGTATAAAAAGATAAAAATACATAAAAATAGACAATTTTCTACTTTAAGGGACATTCAAAACGATAATGCAAAATATTTCTCTTCACACGATATATGTCACCTTATGGTCGTGGTGGCATTTTCATCCGTTTCGCTTATATGAAAAATGAAAACCATTTTTCGTCATTCAATGTTGATCAGAAAAAGACGTTAAATTCTCGTTGAATAGAAACCCATTAGAATTGCCTTTGTAGTTTCATTGCAGATATTCTCCGGGACGTTAATTCTTTTACGATGTTTTTTTTTACAGAAGCCACAACGTTGAGGACTCTAAAGGTCATGAACGTTCATTTTACAAGGGAGGACTGACGCAAAGGCTCTTGTAATTGTAGATGACCTCAAGCGCCCCTTTTTTATGGGACTCTCTCACGCTAGTAGCCGCACGACTTGAAACGCGCCTTTTTATGTGACCCGCATTAACGGAGAGGATTTTATAATACCTAATGCAATAGAATACGCTTTCTAAAAATCTTCTTTGTAAAAGAATCTTGTTCGTTTAACCAATTATTATCTTATCTTACGAATAAAAAAGGCGAATATTGAGAATTTGTCTGTATTAGTATCCTCAAAAACGTATGAATAATCTTTTTGAACAATCTTTGAAGTAAGATATTCTTTGAATATTTTAAACCAGTTGTAGTAATTAAAAAGCTTTTATATGAACAATGAATTAAAAATAATACAAAATAATATGGAGAAAGAAGTTGAAAAATATACTTGCCTGATGACTGAACGAAAACGATAACAAGCAAAATTTAATAAATCGAAATTTGGAATAATAAATTTAGGGATGCGACCGAATAGTTCGAGAATTTGTTATGTCTTCTTTTTAACATTACAAAATGTATGGAGATTTAAATAAATTTTTTAAGCATATAAAATTGCAATGTTTGGACATAATGAAGCTAATAATAACACTTTATTTCATTTTCAAGTTTTAAATTATAACTTTTGACTCATGTATTTTTCCGAGTAAAACTAAAAAAAAAAGTTCGATTTTGACTTTGATTTGACTCGTGTATTTTTACGAGTTCTTTTCCGAGTAAAACTAAAAAAAAGTTCGATTTTGATTTCATCAACCTCATAAGTTCATAAATGTATCCTGAGCCTTTCAACCTTTTTAGTTTACTAAATTAATATACTGGTTAGAAAATGTGAGTGATTTCAAAACCAAATTTTATCATTTCCACCATTTTATACAAGTTTATCAAAAAAATAGGCAGAAATCTTCGAACTGCTCGACCCACCCCTAAATAAATTCCACTATTCAAGTTCTCCAAACATTTATCCAGTGAAATCTCGGTTCTTCAGACAAAATTCATCGACCCCCACGACACCCAACTCAACCACGTGTTTTCAATTCTCGCGCACACGCCACCTATCGGCACCACATTTAAACATCCCAACTGGGAATTCCAATAGGTTCCTAATCACCCCTAACTAACAGCCAATCCACACACCAACCTTAATTGCGTTTTGTTGCCGGGGAACAGCACGCCCTGGAGATTGAGCAAATGGAACTCGGCCTTGTCACGGGATATCTGCCGGGCTGAGTCCCTCAGCCGCCTGGTGAGCGCGGCCGAGACGTTGGCACGCGGCTCGCTGTCTAGGAAGCGGGCGCGCGCCGCGCCCTCGCTCAGGCACTCTGGTACGAACAAGTCTTTCTGCAGCTGTGGCTGTTGCTGCAGTCGGGGCCTGGACTCGAGCATCGCGCGGTCGAGCGACTGGGCTGTCTCGCGCATCGCGCGGGCGAGCATCGTATCCGGGCCACCGGTTAGCCGGGCGTTGGCTGGACGCAGGGCCAGCATGCCAAGCGGCATGAAGCTCTTGGAATTGACGGGTTTGCTGCTGTAGCCGCGCTCCTCTTCGTCGTCGTCGAGGCTGGAGGTGCCGCTGCTACTGCCGCTGGGGTTCGCGGGGTTGCTGCTGGATGAGGAGGAGGTGAAGGCCGACGGCCGGCCGATCGCTGGCGTGTCGCGCTTCTTCTTCTTCTGGGGTGGTGGCCGGTCTGTGTAGGACGAGGAAGTAGTTGTATTTTGCTAATGAAGTGTTTGAATTGGTTTAGGTGAAATTTTAAATGTCATTTTGGTTTACTGAGTTTTTTTATTGTATAGACGTTTGATACGTCAGTACGAAGAAATTTTATCGCAGTGAAATTTTATTGGCACTTTTATAATAATTGTCAAAAAATATTCGCTCATCATATACATGACGTGCAGCAACGAACCTGCTACAAAATGCAGTGGTACTGTCAGAATGAAATGAAATAATATACGATACTGTGAATTTCATCATTATTATATTATTAGAAGTAGGTAGATATGTAATATTGTATTAGAGTAATGACACTGATAGTAATATACTATTTTATTTTAATTCTCTTTTGTCCATTATTCTTAAATAAATACAAATCTGAAAAATCAATAATGTTCGGTAAATCCGTGTATAGGTTGTACTTCTTGAACTCATATATAAGATTTACGGAAGCTTGCAGTCTGTTCCATTTATTTCATGCTCAAATCGATATACTTGCATTAACTTTATGAGTGTAGTAACCCTATATATTATTTCAATTTTATGCAAAGACGAGTTCGCGATACGTTCTTTCATTCTCGATTATAGAAGCAGCAAATTTTAAACTGTTGATTGAGCAAACAGCACTAGAATGTTAAAAAAATACACTGCGAGAATATTTTTCGTTGTTTGGAATAATAGCAAAAAATTTTTATTAGGCTTTCGAAGGAATAACATTTATTATTATTCGTCCTAGATTCTTTTAACGATGTCGAAAAAATACTACAGCTATTATTTTAATCATCTACCTTACAAATTTCGAGTGAATATAAGGGGAATTCCGACGTAGTATTATCTTTTAAAATGCAAATAATGAGTAAATGTACGGGCGTCGTTAAATAGGTCAGTGTCAAATAAAGAAACAAAGAGTATATAAAAATAATAATAATGCCAAATGAGTGCCAGAGATGCGCGCGCGTGTGTAAAATTCACATGCTTCTAATGAATCACCGCAAAAGTTTCGAGCTGAAATAAATAAAAGTTTATCAAGCAAATCTGCATACGGTCCAAAACATTTGCACCTACGCCTCGCGTCGCGACAAAGAACTAATATGTTTGACAAAGTTTAATTCAATGCACAAATTATGAGAGTGAATGAACAGCAATGTTTGAAAACTTTTTCACCCGCGCATACACCACAATGGCTTTTCCCAAATAAACAATTTTTATTTCGCAGTATGCGTTTGGGAAACGTTCTATTATTTAGAAAAATAGATTTGGTTTTGTATACGATGATTGTAATGGAAAAATTTTCAGAAAGACATTTTCCGCTTCGCGCGGGAAATTAAGCACTTAAACCTGAGCCTTCCAACTTCGCTTAATCCCTCCGCTTTATCTCAAAGTTAAGCCAATTTCTCTTGATATAAAATACTACAGTTTACCGTATATTATAAGCGTCGTGCAATCTAAAAAAGTTTGTGCACGAAAAAAAAGAATTTCAAAAATTTTTATACCTCTTCATCTAACACAAACCCCCCAGCTTTTACAATTCAACATGAATATATCATACCGGACATTTATCACTTAACAACGTCCAATATAATATATAATAATTATTACGTCTACTTATATAGCGGAGTTAAAAAAAAAAATTGCACCCATAAAATTCGTATAAAGCGCGCAATAAAAACGCGAAAAACTCATCTGCGCGCGGCGCAGACGAGAAAATTAACATATTCTGCATAAAGTTTCAACTTGCAGAGTTTATGTTTCAATGCGCGTTTTATGGGATGCATTTTTATTGCTGCTACAACAAGTACTACTACTACTACTACTCTTCCTCGGCGTATTAAACTGTGCAGCGTCTTAAGACTTAAGAGGGCCATAAAAACGCTTTACGCTCTGCGCACCCTTCCCGCCAGTCGTTCCTATGATGTTAAATCAGTACGTATATACCTATATATACCTACCCTCCGGCATGTTTACACAAAAAAAAAACATAATCTTCTAACATACTACATTCACAAAAGCCACTCTTCCTCCTCCGGTGTATAATACCACCTTAGCGGCTCTGATAAGCCTCACAATACAGCACACTAAAAAAGATTGAATAGAACCTTTCATGTCGTTCTGCCAGTGATACTCCTGCATCTTGTGTATCTCGCCGGCGAGGTTCGAGAGGGTGTTCATACCGAGGAGATGGGCGTCGCTGTCCGGCGAGAGATTCGTGCCGAACTCCTGGCTGTCGACTGGCGGCATGTGGTCGCTCGTCACTGAGACCCGCGCGTTGTGCAGCACGTGCGTGCCGATGATGTTCGGCTCGTTGGACCTGCGGGCATATATATATATGTCATATAGCGACGTTATACGACTAGACGCGCGCAGCTGTCTGCGCGCGTATATGGCTGTGTCATACGGCGGTTTCGGGGGGGCATGAAATAGAAGTGATATATGGCCGAGTGGGTGGGTAAACTCTGTGCATAGCGCGTCGGGGAGATAGTGCAAAAGGTATATATAGTTGCGAAATTGGAAGTTTAATTCGGTGAGAATTTGGGAAACGGCTGGTTTTTGGCATTGAAAGTTGCTGTAGGGTTAAATTTGGTGCTGAAATTTGGAAATGAAGTTGGCAAGTTAAACGACAATTTTGCACGCGAATTTTGTGTATGTATGTGTGTACGTGTGAAATGGAGAGTTGCGACTAATTTTGTTCACTTAATTTAATTCTCTTTAATTTAATTTACTTTGTCGGTGCTGATAATAAAAGCACATTTATACCAGTAAAAATGTCATCATTAACTTTATTCATTTTGTATACAAATTCCGGTAAATAAATAAATTTTCATCGGTCAACAATTTAAGTGTATATCTCGCTTTAAAGTTTAACTCGATCCAACACTTTTCTTATATGTCCCCTCGTCGAAGCTTAACATCACCCAACTTACGTCGCCGGTCATTTTTTTCAAAAATTTACTGATATTCATTTCGGTCACGTATATACGTCAGCCCCGCGAAATTGTTTCTCTTATCCGTACCCATTATTCACAGCCTCAAACGACGAAAAAAAAAACGCAAACGCGCAGTCACGCTTCGTCAACTACGTGAAATAAATTCGCCTTTTGTGTATCCCAGATAATAGTTAGACGAGTGTCGTGGGACACGCGAAACTTATCGAGATCTCGTTCTCCTCCCCCCGAAGAGAAAAAAAAATATATCTCTTCTTTTTTTTCAAGTATATATATGTATACAGCCTCTGCCGTGCGGAACCGCGTGATTTATTCCCGTGCGAAAGTTCGGGAGAGATCTTCTCCGATGCGCAAGGAGAGAGACGCGAGATTTCGCCCCGCTATATAGGTCTCGACGAGAGACATTGTGCTGCCGGGGGTATTTCAGACGCTGATTCGGTTATCAGCGTAATCTCACTACCCCGAATAATTGAGAAAAGTAATGGAAATTTCTTCGCTATTAAGTTTTGGTTTAGTTTCGTATATAAAAATCGATGCCCGGGTGTATTTTGGAATCGTCGCGCGGGTTTATTAATATAGGGACTCTGAAAATTTTACTAGATTAATTTTTATCGCCGACTTTATCGTATAAATTAACCTCGACACTTGTAACTATTGAAAAATGAATGAAAGGTTTGTAAAATAACTATGATGAAGCATGTTAAAAAATATCCCTCAAATATAAGTGAAACATGACTAAATGCATTTTCTATATATAGTCCAATTTGCATGGCGGTTGATTTAAATCACGTCTATATCAATAAAGAATAAAAATATTCAATTTCATCGACAGAGTCGTTTATCAGTTTTTCTCGTTACGGGACAATATTTCAAAGTTTCGCGAGGGAAAGAGAGAGAGAGAGGGAGGGTAAAAGTTGAGGGCAAATTAAATCGAATTTCAAATATGCACCACCGCGAGACTATGACGTCAGAACATCCATTTCGGTAGTCCTAGATGACGTACAGCACTCACAATTAGAGCGGCTAAGTGAATGCGCGCGGCTGTCACAGTCCTGCTGCAGATGTGCACACACACATATATATACATACGTTTAAAATTCTATACAATTCCCGGGCAACTTTTAATTTTATCTAATTTCCCGAAACGCAGCGATATATACAATAAAACTTTCGTACCACGTGTATGAGTAATTTTGATCACGGCCCCGACGGCTGTCTAATAAATTAAAAATTTTCAAATATAATACCGTTACTTAATTAATTGTCCCCAAACATCCTTAACTCAATTGCATCTGCCTCGAAAGCATCAATTGAATTAACTTCAAAGTTCAACATACTATAGCGTCTATCGAATTTGATTAAAAATTATTAATAACTGCGATAAATAAAAAACAAGAGGCGCACTATACCTACCCACCTATCAAAATTAATACCCGTTCGCGTTAGAATCTAGCGATTTTTCACTTTTAACGCGTTCGCCGATAAAATCTTTCTAAAGCTACTCGCGTTACCGCGAGCGCGCGCTCGGATCAGGAACAGCAAAAGTGGTTTGACCTGATACCGCAAACATCATTCCCTTGTGCGCAAGCGAACGGCTGTGTGTTGGTTGGCAAACACATAGACGAAGCTCTAATCCATCTATCTTCCCTCTGTGCACATCATGCCCCTAAGTCATTTCACGTCGAGAATATGCAGTTCCGCGAGTCGCGACTGTCGACTTTGATTCTCCGTCCTCCGGTCAGACGTATTTAGAAAAAGAAAGAAAGTGGAGAAGTATATGCGAGGGATGTAAGTCGAGCGTTGAGAGTTATAATGCTGGTGTGGTGGAATTGCTTTAGACTAATGCTTGTAATTATTGTGATAATTTTTTTTAAACTATCTACACCGTTAGAAATTTTCTGAAATAACTTCATGGAGGTACATTGAATGGGAATTCAATTTCAGGAATTTGCATTAAATTTAATACAATTTTTTGAAATTACATGTACCTCCACGAAGTTTCATTACAAAATGTACATTAAATGCATTATGTATATCATATTTCAAAAAATTTTCAACAGTGTATACGGCTGCTATGAAAAGTGCAAAATTGACGTACTATTGAATTTAGTTTAAAGTTAAATGATATAGTGTATTTTTGGATATTCAGATATTACGAAACGAAGTATATTCCCATAGAGAAGATATACATTTTCTTCTGACTTTTATGAAATGATAGCATTACTCGAAGAACAAAAAACAAAATGATTGATTTGAAGCGTAATATGCATCATCTTGAAAATAGATAAGATAAAGTGTAGTATAACATATACCTAGCGTCACATTAGCTCGTTTTGATAAACGATGTGTTGAATTACTGGCCGTTAACTTCAGGCTTTTTACCGCGTAAATATAAAAATAAAATATCTGCGGCTGAAAAATCAAACATAAAAGAAAAATAAAAACTCTGATTTTAAAAAGCGTCGTTTCGCTTTTACGATTTCATAGAATGAAAAAAAAGAAGAATGATCGCTTCTAAAAAATTTACGACGTTTTCCCTTCAACTGGATACAAGCGCCTCGTTTTCATATTATCAAATTATCCGGGCCGCGGCTTTAAAACAATTCCGACGATTTGAATTTTACGGCGCGAATGTAACCACGGAAAACGCAATTTGAAGTCAACGTAGACGGTAGTTGAGTGGAAATACCAAACGACATCGGGCCGCATCACACCATAAAATTCAAATTGTCTTCTTGTCAGAATCGTTTTATGCCAAGTGTGTATAGGTTTATTTACGGCACCTAGGTTTGTCAGCGCCACGGTAAAAATCAAATTTTCACTAAATAATATAATGTTTTTGATGCGTCGCGGCAAATTTTTAAATTTATGAAATAAAATATAATAGTGAACCGAAATATTTAAGGATTCTAATTTTGCAGTAATGATTTCTTCTTGGAACTCTGATTGATTATCTATTATTAGTTCTACCGGTTTAGTATGCTTCCGCATATGTCTAATTTTAGAAAGTTGTATTTCTAAAGTTAGATAGCGAATGTGCAATATTTGATTCGCTGAATGTTAGTAGCTCAGATTAATCGTTTACTCTAGGAATATTCTCTATTTAATAGAAATAGCATAATCGTATTAAATTATAGGCATATTTCGTATAGGAAGAGAAAGCCGTGGTGTAGGTTTTTCACAAAAGTTACAAAATTTTACAAAATCTTTGTAAGTTTTTCCAAAAGTTATTTCGATTTCTAATAATTCGTTATTAATAACGTAGTTAACGTTATTAAAATAATGTATTTGCTATTACAACCTCGGAAAAAGCGAGGTAAAGACTTTGTCTTTTAAAGCCTTTTGATTTAAACATACAAAACATAATTCTTAATTGATTGCATAAAGATGAATTTATTGGTCTATACAAGCCTTCAAAGCTTATCCGATAACCAGTACCTACATCGTTTTTATTCTCAACTAACAACCTTTTTAAATAAAATCTCTTTTTTAAACTTTATTTCTGATGCAGTTTACTTAGACTCTATCAACATACTTATAACATTGATCCAGGAAATGTGTAATTAAAGCATTGAGAAATAATACAATTTTGCATTGGATGCAATTGGATTTCGCCGATATTCCGTTAATGTTGTAAAAATTTATATCAAATTAGGCAATTTAAATTTTTACAAAATTGACTTTTATAATTATTGTAAGCTGAACTGATATAGTCTCATTACCGAACTAAAATAAAAACAACCTTTGATAA
>UXGD01002049.1:0-28874 GCA_900474315.1 Torymus auratus
TTAAAATTCAGTAACATTTGTAACTTGAAAGTTTCTTGAATTTAAGGACATTTAAGAAGGTCTAAAACTGAAATATCTGGGGGTGCGAGATCCTCGCAAAAAAAGGAAGCTACGGAGACGTGCGGCAGTGAACAAGTCAATTATTTCAAAAACTTACTATTAAATAGTAAAATTTTTACGTCTGCTTACCTTTCTCTTCTACGTGGACCTCTAATTTTTTAAACAATAGACTCGCTTTTTGCACGTGTTGCACGTCTGCGTAACTCCAATATGATTAAGAATTTCAAGACAAGGCAATAATACTTTTCATATTAACTGACAAGACCAAGACAAGAGAGAAATTACAGTAATATTGTATATTGTCTTGCTCTCGTGCAGCCCTAATAAATTTCGATAGAACGTTATTAAAAATAAAAACTTTATTAAAAGTATATCAGAATAATAATCATTTGGTATATATCAATATCATTATCATGCTAAATTAAATTCTGTTATGGCTTCACTGAATGAAATAATATGCTTCCAGGAATGCAAAACATTCCAAACAAAATAATCGTTTCAATTTCCAACAACCCGCGTAAAAACGACGATCAACAACAATTTTTCACTTCATCTCGTTAAATTTACCATATCTCCCACTTCCCGCGTAGAAAGAATCCGAGCACCCGAAAAAAAAATATTGATCCCCGATCAAATTGACAGAACCATCCCGGGAATTCTGGAAAACAGAAAATACCACGGAAAAGTGCTCCAATTTGCCAAGCTTGTATATATACACATCTCTCTATTCTCTCAGACCTCCGGAAGAATTTTTTCCGCACCCATCACTCGCTCGGTTTGCATGCACGCACGATACATACTCGAATACATTTGCCTCTACCTCTCTCGAGCATACACTCCTCTACCGTCACTACTACTAGAACGCTTGAAATTCTAAAATCCCTTCGCCCCACCCGTAAAATATTTAACGAACTCCGGGCCCTTTCGCCTCTTCTTTTTTTCCCCAGTTGCATAGCCTCGTGGAAGGAGCTGGAAGAGCTCGTGCTGTCCGGGAACAAGCTGCAGTACCTGCCCGACAACGTGGCGAGTCTGCCTCACTTAAAAGTCCTCCGGGTGCACAGCAATCGACTTTTGACTTGCCCGGCCTTCAACAAAACTTCCTCCCTCAAGGTATGTATATATATAGCATGTATATATAAAATAGTAGAGAGCAGCGAGCGAGAATAATACTTGAATGAGTAAAATTTTGCCGCGCAGCAGAGCTGAATATTTATCGCGAACGGTAGGGATAGGGTGAAAGAGCATCTGTACACGAATAATTGATTCTTTTGTTGGAATAAGTTGAGCTAACTACGCTAATTTCGGGAGATTCGCAGCCTGGCGTCTGCGTTTACCCAGTAACTCTACCTCTTCTCTCTCCCGCTCTCGGACTATTTTACTTTTTAATACAAGCACCGAGATTTTTTAATCAAACTTTATGTTTACTTTAAGAATTTCAAATGCACTGGATTCAGAATACATTTTTGTCTCGTTAAACTAGGCAGATAAAACGTGGACAGCGATGTGTTCAATGATTTATGTAAAATAATGTTATTTTTGTTTATATCATTTATGCGGCCAATTACCGAGGACGAATTACCGCGCGGCTTTCTTATGTCTTTCGCTCAGGCCCGTTTAATCCTCAAAGACCCGCATATAGATCCGCTGTGCAAACACGCGGTATGTCATGCTGGTGGCTTAGAGTATAATTAGTCAGTGTCACTCCGGTGATAAAAAAATTCGCGCCAAGGTATTTCCTTAATATTAAACGTTTTCATGCGCGGAGAGTTACATCACTTCATTTTAAAGGATTATAAGAGGATTTTGCGGTGGATATTATACTTACATTGAAAATTATGAAATAATGAACATATTTTGTTGAAAAATTATTCAGGCAGTGATATAGATACTTATATCTAATCTGTCAAGATTAAGCTTATTAGAAGCAAAAATTATCGATATTATTAATAAAATAACTAATAAGTCACGATAGCTGGTGCTTTAAAATTATTGATTTTAATCAACTAATATATTTCATGGTCCTTTTATACTCAAAATATCGAATTGAAAATAAATTATATTTATAAATATTGTCTTTTTTTTGGTAAAAAATATTTTTTGACGCAAAAACCGGTTTAATAAACACAACAATTTATTTTACTTTATTGAATTTGTTAAAATTACTTTGAAAAAAAAATGGTAAAATAAATACAATTATTGGCGTAGTTATTTAATCTTATTCCATTGAGCAAAAAAATCCAGATGCTCTCTGGGTCAGTATTTCTAGTAATTTACTTAATTCTCAGCGCTCTATATACCATATATATCTCTCTATATATATTAAAATTTAAATAATTATAAAATGTTCACCATCCTAGATGGACCAATTACATCATTTTTACATTTATAATTCTATACAAAATACTAAAATTAAGCTATACAATTACACTCTTTCTATTAAATTTCCTTTCACTCCAACAATTTCACGTCATAATTACAATTCTCCACAACCAGGTCCTTGACCTCGCACACAACCACCTGGACCGTCTGAACCTGGACACGCTGCTCTCGGCCCAGCTGCAGTTCCTCGACATCTCCTGCAACTCCCGTCTACACGTCGACCCACGTCAATTCCAGAGTTACAACAGTTCACGTCGTCCTCTATCCCTCGACGACGTCTCAGGCCAAAGCCGTTCCTCATCATCCACGAGCAACAACTCGACGACCGGTAGTCCAGGGCCAAACAGCAACTCGACAACACCTTCTCGAGGCCAGCACCGTAAGGACGGCGATCAGCACCACCTCCCCTGGCGGCTGGGCTTCTCCGAGACCGCCGGCACCCTCGAGAGGTATTAATTTCCCTTATGCCGGACGTATACACGTAGCGTGTATATCCTGATAAAGCCGCACACTCGTGCGCGGTTAGTGGAACGCCGCCGCTATGGTAGCCCGCTGCGCACGGGACTTGTACGCTCTCGGATTAAAAGCTGATAGTGCTTTATGCGCGTATAATACGGCCAAGCATATAGGTAGGAATGTTTTTGAGGAATGCGCAGGATAGTTAGGGGAAAGTTCGTCGGTGTTCGGTGAAGGCTGAGTTGCGAGTTCGCCGAATACATTAATGGTTTAGGGGTTGTATGAGCGTCGAAGTATGGTGATTCGTGCGTATATTAGAGTAATTGGATGTGGAATTTTTCGTTTTGTTTGGAAAGTGTACGGAGAGAGGGGGAGAAAGATGATTAAGGAAATTTAATGGTAGGTTCTAGCAACTCTCGAGTATTGTTGCAACGTAATGAAAAAGATTATCTGACCGATAGCGGTATTGTATGTATGTATACGCGTTGCGTAATAACTTTTGCCGGACTTTAATTAAATGTTATCAGAAAATACAATAATTAGGTTTATTAAATTGCGATGCTACCTCGGCAGAATTACGTACTGAAGCCTGTATATAACCAGTTTCCCAACTGTACTCAAATATTTTTGACGTATATAATTGGACGTATATAGTTATGAAAAAGAACAGACGGGCGGCAAAATAAAAACAAAAATGTTGTTGCCCAAGAGCTGTATAACGGAGCGATCGAAACAGTTAGATTTGTTTCCTTTTTGCCCGGTGATTTTGCATACACGAGTTCGTTGCTTCGGGCTCTTATCTGTTCGTGATTGTTATTCAATTAGAACGATCTGTAACAGTGAAAGTTCCGAGCTGGTCTGTTGCGGAGTGAAACTTCACGCTGAGTTGGAATTTCTAATTCATGTTAAATTATTGAGAAAAATCGTAGATAGTTCAGGAAGGTTAATTATACAAAAAGTAGAAGTTATTTATTTCCGTATTTAACAATTTTCCGCAATATAGTAATAATACGAGTAAGAAAAAATACGAAAACATCAGAATGATTTTTAATTGAAAGCGACAATGCAATTGCTTTCCGGTGTTCTTAGTGAGATTTTGCAATTAATTAATGGCTAAATCCTTTTGAGAGAAGTTGCATTGCGATATTACAATTTGCGATGTAGGCCAGCGTTCCAAAACAGTACTAAATCCTTGAGCGCATTGTCCTCAAACATGTGCAGGACGTGTGCGGCAGTATTGTTAGCCCGTTTCGCATTGAAGTTAAATTAGTCCATTCTATAATTTTTTGTTCTGTTCATATTGTAAGTATTGTTGATCGCACTTAGCGCAGTTTGGATAATTCAACGCCTGAGGTACGTTTTCAGAAAACTTAATGATAAAACAGGTGTAGATATATTAAATGACTTAAATGTGTCTATGTGATTTACTTAAACAAGACAGGGAGATTTTTGTATAAAAACAACTCAGACATTATTACCATATTTTTTTTATTAATATCAAGCAGGGCGGGTGCACTCCGAAGGCAAGTATAGAAGAGGCCTGAAGGCTGACCGCGCAATCCCATACATTGAAATGGGTGCCCGAATTTTTGAAACATTTTACTGCGATTTAAATCGCTTTTAAATAAATCCAAAATTGCTTAACAAGATTCTAGTTTTATTACACTATGTCCAAAAAAATGTTTCATGCAAATAGTATATATAAAATAAATATATAAATAAAAAATAGTATATATAAATAAAACTGCAACGAAAACGGTGAAAACTAGCATAAGTTACTACTCTGAAACGTGCTAGTCTTCGCCGCAAACGCTGAAATAGATTAGTGTTCGTCGTATATTATGAGAAAAAAATACAAGTTTATAGTTTGTCATAAAAACCAGGAAGCATAGGTTTCTTTTCAAATGGAATTTCAGTATTGTAATTAATATTACCACGTTTTCTTTTATCTTTCTGTGCTGCTCTTAACTCTCTGCATTTTTGCAAAGCTGCAAGTATACGAGATACTACGGGATACAGAACGTAATAAGTTAAATTAAATATTATTCACACATTATCCGTTTTATCATTATAAAAAGCATACTCTTAATGTTATAGGTATTATTATTTTACACAGAAAATCAGAAAAAATCAGCTAAACAAAAAAAAAACAGCACCGCAACCATTATGCATATAATATAAAATTAACCATAACTCTCAAATCTCTCTCCAGACTCCTGGTCAGTCAAGTACGCATGCCAGCTTTCTGCAACACGGAGGGTCTCTTCGGCCTCTTCGACGGCGGCTCGAACCAGGAAGCCCCTTCGTCTCTTCAGGAAATGATTCCACGCCTCCTCCTCGAGGAGCGCACTGTCAAGGAGACCCGCAGCGAGTACCTGCGCTACACTCTGCTCTCCGCTCACCGCGAGCTGCGCGAAAAGGGTCAGAAGCACGGCGTCAATGCGGCCCTCGTCCATATAACGAAGCTCCAGATTCCGCAGCACCAGAGCCTCGATGTAGTCGTGGAGGAGAAGCCACGATATCTTCTTACCGCGGCGACATGCGGAGATGTCAAGGCTGTGCTATGCAGAGCCTCGGGACCGCTGCAGCTGGCTAAGAGCGCGAGTGCGCAGTACGTGCCGAGGATGCACTGTCAAGGGGGACAGAAGGGGAAGAATTTGCTGCCAATTGCGTTGCCAGAACCTACCAGCGAAGAGGTTTGTACTTAGACATTTCGAAAGAAGCGAGTTTGCATGTGGTTGTGTTTTATAGCAGGAATCGTTTTCATAAGGATATGAATAGCTTGTTGATCAGCTTAATTAATAATGCGATTCGTTATTTCCATTTAAGCGAACACGAAGAAACGTGTTTATCAGAGGAAATAGTATATGAACGCAGTTGGTCGATTTATTATTACGTACTTAACTATTCTCGGCGTTTGTGCAGAAATAATTTACAGTGAAAAACACTTTACTATGTTATAAATTGCATTATGGAAATGATTTTATTTCAAAGCTTTTACGGACGATGTTGACTTCGTTGCATATATTTGAATTATTTAATTAAACGACTTTATTTATAGCATTGGCTGTGTTATTTTACGTAAAAGCCGCACTTTTAATGGCGCTTTATTTACTGAACAAATAAATGGCTTTCGAATGAAATACATTATTAATTTGAAATTTTTATAATCCGTACATTTAAATTCATTATATTTTTTCTATATACGTAAATTTTCAATGGTTTCAGGTTCGCATAACATTTAATTCGAATATTTTATCGAACTTTTATGATTTTCATTTAACGTTTTATATATAATAATATTTTATATTCATTACAAAATTTCGAAGTTCATTAAAATTTTAATGAATACGTAATTTAGTTAACATGAGATTTATTAAAATGTTCCACGAATATACTGTTATAAAAGTGCTTAAATTAAAAAGTCTCAAAATTTTTAAATTGCATTTTCGTCTCCACGTGCTTACAGTCATATGCGAGTCATTAACGTGTATTCATTTTAAAAAATTCAGTGCAATGTTCAACGTACATGGAACGTCGCTTATCCGAATACGGAAAAAGTCGTTTTTTTTTTCGTCCACCAAACAGCGGTTTATATTAAATAATCGATAGCTTTAACGAATTCCTTTTTCTGGATTTTCTTTTACACCGAACAAACGCGAGCGAGCGCGCGGACACCCTTGTGCGCACTGTCTTTACAACTATCGGAAAACGTGCTCTGTGTCGCAACACACTATGACCAAACTCCTAATCTTGAAAATTTCACGCATTCCCCGAAGTCTCGTGTGTGAAATTTCACCCGCTCGCGCGTGGGAGACAGCCGTAAAACGCTTTTACCGGATATACGGCAGCGTCTCCCGGTAGATTCGATTAAGGGGATGGATTTGTTATGATATTATTGTTTATGATTTTTAGAGAAACAAAGATTTTCTAAAATTATTGTAAGAGAATATTGCTGTTTATCGATCTAAAATGAATTGAGGAAGTGACCGGTTAGTAGAACAGTTT
The DNA here is from genome assembly GCA_900474315.1 of Torymus auratus. Lineage (NCBI taxonomy): Eukaryota > Metazoa > Arthropoda > Insecta > Hymenoptera > Torymidae > Torymus > Torymus auratus. Next base: position 6,904 of record UXGD01002049.1, read on the forward strand.
ATTTTTATTATAGTTTAAATTGATCGAACGGATGGAACCTCGACGGTATATATTAATTTTGTACGCTTAAACGTTATTGGGATACGAATAATAAAATGAATTCTATAGATTCATTTATAGCACAAAAGTGCGATTCTATAATAAAACGATTTCTTCAATGCCAATGCAGCATAAAATTGAATTAAATTTTCCAATTTTAAAGTTATTTCAAATATTTCTAAAAACGAACAATTTTTCTATATAATTCCAAAATAACATTATCCCTTCATTGTTTTAAAACACAAAAAAAACGTCATAAAACATCGAATTAAAAAATTCCGCTAAATGACACGAAAGACAACCGGAAAAACCTTTTATACAGCGGCAATAAATATGTTTTAAAATAAAAATTTTAACGTCATGCTTTTAGTGGATCACATTCTCCGAAAACTATGTATGGGTATTATATTCCTGAAAATAAACGCGCCGAAACGCGCGAAATAAAAACGCTTCCTTACCGCATGTAAAAAGTGATTTACGAGTGGGGGACGCGCGCGCGCGCAAAAAACTTTCAGCCTCTTTTTTGGCATCTATATTCCGATCCATAGAGCGGTATGAAAATATGTAAATCGACAAACAAAACACCTCAACCATTTCACTTACAAAAAAAAAGTATAGCCTATGTTATTATATCGCTCTCACGTACCATATTACCGAAAGTGAACTTCCCTCAACAGGTAATAATCGAGGACGACGACGAGTTCGTGATAATCGGCAACCGGCATCTCTGGGAGGTCCTCAGCATCCAAGAAGCGGTACGCGAGGCACGCGCCGAAGCGAACCCAGTACTCGCAGCGAAACGCCTGCAGGACCTTGGCCAGGCATACGGCGCGGAAGAGAACCTCAGCGTGATAGTCGTACGGTTATCCACGTCGAGCGCCCTTCCAACCCCAGTGCAGCCCCTAAGTCGGCTCCTAATGCGCGAACTCCGTCAGGCTGTGCACTCGAAGAGCATCGCTCAGCAGCAACAAGAAGCTGGCAGTGTTGTTGGTAATGGGACTTGTACCTGTCCTTGCTGCATGCCGAGACTAGCGAGCCACGACGCACCCGCGGCCTGCTGCTGCCACGCGGCTGCCGCTCACGCGGGGTTGAGCGACGCTGGTGCTGTGGGGAATGGGTTTTATCTTAACGGCGTGCTGAGGAACGTCATGAGCGCGAGGTACGTGTGTTATATGTATATATATATTGATTTTTACGGTAGTTGTTGTAGAGATGCGCGCTGGTGGGTTTTTTTTATGGGCGTTTTTTATGGAGAGGAAGGCATGTTTGTTTGGAGTGTTGGCGAAGTAGTAGCGGTATGTATAGACGCGCCGTGTGAATTATGTAGGTGGGCGCGAGCGCGCGAAAAAGTTTTCATGGCAGCGTGCGGGCGTGTATCGATTTTGGCCGAAGACAAATTGCTTTCTGATGCGTTGTAAACGATAAGTGATCTCGCTTTCAATAGGTATATGTATACCGACTTCCATCCCGGCAGCGTCAAGGCTTTTAAAAAATGACCGACGAAAGGTTTGAAGAGAGTGGGTGAGACAGGAGCCTGAACAAAACGTGCCTTCGATTAATTGATTTTTCGTTATTCTCTTGTACGTGGTTTCTTTATCATTATTTTCATGCTAGATGTGTGAAACGGAAAAACGGGGAAATTTTTTGTTGGATCTGTTACAAATTCGGTGTATGTCACTGTGTGTACGAGAGGATCCGCTATATACACGCCCGTTACGCTACACGCTTGTTATACACGAGAAACATGACACAATGTAAGAATGAGACCGTGAACATTTTTGAGAGATTTTCGTAGCTTTTCTTCCGTAACGGTATATGACATATATGCGTGTTGCTTTTTGAAACGGAAATCAGTCATGCTGGAAAAGGGAATCCCGAAATGATAAAATTAACGTTCTGTGAAATTTAATAATCGATAATTCAATTGTCTCGTTTCACTCGTATCTATATTTATTTTATTAAATTGTTTGAATAATCACAGGCAATGAAATATCAGCATTTTTAAAACGATTCTACGTATATATAGATTTGAAATATGAGAGTTTTGTTAATTAAACATGGACTAAATGAAAAGTATATGAATGTATTATATTGCGGACTGAAAGGTTTATTAAACTTGCATTTCGATAGTGCATAAATAGAATTGACTGCAACTCAACTCGATTGAATATACGGTTCAAATATTGGTATTTCTTCACGTTTTATAATTACTCTTAATCGTTTGATTTTCAAATATAAAGTTTAAATGTCGATATATTTACTTTCAATTGTTCAGTGTAGTTTAATAAAAAGTGAGTTTATTGATTATGTAAAAGTTCGAACGTCATTTTTGAAAACAAAAATTTCATTTTTTCATGCACATAATATGAATATTAATCAATTTGATTAATTTAATTATTCACTCAAAAGATATATATTTTAATATATTGCATTTTAATGAAGGTTCATTAAATAGATTAAAAGATTATACGGCTACGATATTATAAAAAAAGTTTAAATATTCCGGTATTAACATAAAAGTTACTAAATACTTGCAGATAGAAATTCAGTTCGATGTGTATAGCATGCTACACATACTTTCTAGCTTTAGATATTTCAAAATTTTCCATGCATGCAACCGGACCCCGCGAACGTGCAATTCAAATTCTATCGAAATTTCGAGCGGAACTTCGAAAACTGTACCTAACAATTTCCGTATGCGCGCGCGTGCAAGAAGTATCTCGTCGACTTCGAAAGTCAAGATTATCGAGATGTCGCGCAATGTGTATACGTATATCGAAGTCGCGCACGTGCGATCCAGAAATGATCGGTTTGTGCAAGCGTCTTAAGTGCGCATAGTTGAAATGTAGATTAGTAAAGGAGAATGACCTCTGAAACTAATACTGTCAGTCTGTAAGACACGCTATTTATACGCTCGTGTCGAAATAACGCAGTCCTTGCTTTTCTCGCCTTGATAAAGCGAAGAGCGTCTCTCGTTCTCTCGCGAGTTTTGACTGGAATTGCTGCTTTTGATGCATAGTTTCTAATACTCGTATATTATTCTCAAATCGTAAAACTCTCGACACTGAATAAATGACATTCAGTTTCACGAGCAGCCTTCTTTATCTTGTATATACACAAGAAAAATTTATGCGTTCGTATATTCTAATCTTAAATTTTTTTATGTTGATGTATATTTGCATTGAGTATATATCATTCTTATATTTATATTTATTAATTTATATTTAAATTTTCTTTTATGATATTAATACAACTTCTTCTATAGCAACATAATCTTTTTAAGGATATTGGTATTGCTTGAATAAAAAAAATTGTTTTTTTCCAAAAATAACATTTTTAGCTTAAATGTTGGCTTGTTCCCGAACATGTCTACATATGTGTATCAAATTTAAATTTTTATTGTGACGTTACCTTATATCGGGTAAAGTATACTACAAATATCAATCGGTTTTATTCCTTAAGAATGTATAATTTAATTATTATATACTTAAAAAAACAAAATTTAGAATTTTAATAAAATAAATTGTACGGGAAAAGAAAATGTTAACGAATTTTTGAAAAGATACCAATTCGAAATCCGCTTCAAACAGATACCAACTCGAAATACTTCAAAAAAATATCAGTTCACAAGTAAATAAAGTCTATTTTTTATATTATAAATTATATTTTTTAGGAAATGCACAATTACATATCTCAGCTAAAAGGATCTTAAATACTCCGATCATTAATCTGATGAAATCCATTTTTACACCCTCAAGTTAGATTTAAAAAGATCACCTTTGAATCGGCAGCCTTATAAAATGAACTCAGAGTTGGAATATCTTTTACCAAGCTCAAAAACTATTGTATCACCCTACATAAACAATTTTAACAACTTGCACCTTTCTCCCACCAGATCCAGCGCCAAGTCCAGTCGCAGCAGCCAGCGGATCTCAAAAGACCCTACCAACCTCATCAACCCGCAGCAGCAGCAGCAACGCGAGGACCGTAGCTCTCCGAGCGGTCAATCCGACCAAACCTCCGAAGTAGGCCTCTTCGAGCCACGTTCGCGCAAGCGCACTTCTGGTCGCGGAGGTGGTCGCATTTCCTCCGGCAGTGCCAGTGCCAAGGTTCGCCAGCAACAACAGCAACAGCATCAGCAACAGCAGGCGACGGTTATGGAGAGAACGCCGCCACCCAGCGACGAGCAGCTCAGGTGCTGGGAGTACATGCTGGAACAGAACACGCAGCTGTTGTTCGACAAGGAGCTCGATACGCTGACGAGCGTGCCGAGGAACACCGCCCTGCGAAGAGGTGGTAAAGACGTTGATGTTTTCTTTCGTATAGGGTTGGGATGAAAGGGTTGATATAGGGCAGTAAAGGTATAGAATACAGTGAATATTTGGTACTTCGGTAGTGAATATTTTTATGAGATAATAAAATTTAAGCGAAATAGATATATCTACTATTCCAAGTAGTGAAGTTCCCTATTTCATATTTAGAGAATGGGTGGAAATGTGTTTGGTACCAAAGGATTTTTCAATATGCTTTCTTGTCATAATTAATATATTATAAATTTTTAGGATTAGATCAAAATCGTTAAAGTTTTCGAATCCATTAAGAATATAATAATTTTAAATAGAGCTGTCTATGTTTCGCTTATTTAAAGTTTAAATTTAAACAGGGTATGACAAGAATTGAGAACCAAACAAGTGCTTTGACGCATGTTCTAATGGAAACTTACCTTTATCATGATTTATATCGGTTGTTAGCGAAAATTCGATAACGATAGAAACGTAACTATTATTATCATTCACGTGCATATATGCTTCTTATGCACTAACTTGTTTTTGAATTATTATCAACTTGAGTGTATTCTAAATACGCTAGATAAAACTTTTATATTGGCTAGAAGAACAAACTATATAATACCCTCGTTTAACAAAGTCAATGCAAACTGCGCCAAGTTCAAGCATATATTTTTTTGAATGTAGATAGTTAGGAAGTCCAAATATTAGCCGAAAGTGAGCGCTAAACTTCTAGAGGTATTACGCAGATATTAAACCGCTGACATGATAAGAATATTACTTCAAACATATGAAATTGTTTTGTGTGCATTTAGAAAAAAGCGAAATTTTTTGTTTCCAAAAGTTGTTACTCAATTATGAAGGTTTTATATCCACATAAAATACGCGCATAAAACGAAACTTCTAAAAGTTTAAACTTGTATATGCATACATATAGAAAAGTGATTATTATTTATATTTTTATTAAAAAAATACATTCTTCATTTAGGAACGCCGTTGTTTCGCTAAAATTGTTTCACTGTAACATAATACCATATACTTTTATTAGATATTCTGTAACGAAATTTTCTTTATCAAAATGTAAAAGTTATTTTAGCTTTCCATAAAAAAAAAAACAATCTGCATTTATTCCACAAACAATTTCATTCGTTTCAATATACAATGTTTCTCCAATGTAAAAATTCGCATTGTTCCTTTGACAAAACTCATACCACATAACAAATTCATCTCTTTCATCAATTCATTTCATCCCCTACAATAATTATGTATATATATATACTCAAAACCACGCAAAAAATTCACACGCATTTTTTGTCTACCCTTCCACAGGCCAATCCCGTTCGACGCCGCAGCTCGGCAGCACGTCAGGTGTGCCGTTCCTCTCGCGCCGATTCGGCAGCGCGCGAAGCTTCGACAACAACAGCACGACAGGCCCGCTTCAGGCCCTTCAACCTCTGGTGCAACCGGTCCCCGTACTTCGCTCAGCCTTCGGTGGTAGCGGTCGAAGATTATTAAACGGTGGACCCAATGCTGCCTACTTCGGCAGTCTACAGCGTCTCATGCCGTACAACCTGGAATACGACTTCGCAGTGATACAGGAACGTGGCGCGCTCGACTCCCTCGAACAGGACGCGTCGAGGATGCAGCAGTATTGGGGTGTCGCGACGACCGAGCTGTGATCGGGTATTAGAGACTCTAACGTGGATTTCGATTCGCTGTGAGATGATAAACCTTCTTGTGTATAACGCGTGTATAATGTATTTTTACACGAATCACTGTATTTCTGTGCTGTAACTATTAGGAGACGATACAGAGAAGAAAGTAGTAGTTGCGAGAAAGATCGAAGAAATCAGGCAACGTGTCTTCCGTCATCGCATACACGCGCGAGAAGATAAAACTATTTTTATTTGTACAATCGAAATCGGAAGATATAACTCTACGTATAATAATTACGTAAGCTTCTATTACACTCCGGGACTATCGTTCCGGAGCACGACCAATTTACGATTATCTCCTTATATACTCGAAAATCTTCGGTGTCTTCTGTATAAGTACGATAAAACGCCGGCATAGAACAAACCCGCGCACGCGCGCGTTAACGAACGGACACTTGACTCCTCACGATATGTTGACTCAGCGGTATGAGAGAAGGAGAGAAGAATATTTGGTAACACTGATACCGAGGAACTCTGTGCGTCAGCCGCGGAGCGCACGAGAGACACGAAATTCCTCGTCCTCGTGTATATGATGTACATTATAATCTCTATTCCCTGACGTAAGTTGTACTTTATTGGCTCAAGCCGCTGGAGGTGTGTACGCGGACCGTTGCGCAATACCGCTAATTTATTCGCGTGCCGCTAAAAATACATATTTGAATTTTATGACTGTGTAAGATTATGTATAGGAAGGGCAGATCGAACACGAAATGATCTATCGTATATTTATAATTATTCGAAATTTATTTGATCTTTGTTTAGAAAGTTAAGTGTGTAGAGGTAGTGTCGATAAAAAGCTCGAGGATGATCGAGCTTTCGATTTCAATTAGACTGTTTTATTAGATTTTTATAAGCGATATAGCAGAAAGCGTTCGAGACGCTTGATTAAAAATATTTTTTCTACGATTGTTGCGCGTTTGACGTATTCGTAGATAACGATATAGATGTATCGGCGCTTAATGACGAGAAAAATTCGAGCGAAAGTTTCCGATGGGACCGAATGAAAATTATATATATTTTGTAAGACACGTATTTATTCAAATTTAATTTATTTAATAACTTAATTTATTCATCGCTTCCGCGTAACTTTATCGTGACTTATTTATTATAATACTATTTAACTTAATCGATTTCCAAATTATATTATCTTCTGCTCTTCTAATTACCATTCCATCATGAGTCAACATATGACAGCTATATAGAGTCGACTGCTGTAGTAAATATTTCAGCATATCAACAAAGCGCTTTCCTAAGCACGCGGTGACACTTTTACATAGATACGCGCGTGAAAAATACTCAACGGTCTTATATATCAGACGAAAACAAAGTCTAACCTTCTCGAAAGACACGCGCTCTCTTCTAGATATTGTACAGAAATTTTCCACACTGTAAATAAAAATGCAAAAAAAAATTCGATCCGTATCGGAGAAAGAGGAGCTTCGAGAAGCAATTACAATCGATTGCCGCTTACACCAATGATGAAATAATCGCGATATATATGCACTTGCATGAGCGTATCTAGCGCTTATCGTTACGTAATATTCCCGAGTTTAGCTACAGAGGGAGAGAGAGAGATCAAAGTGTGTACTCCAGTTGTCGCTTACAACAACGCGCACGGGCGCACATATACGGCTGTATTTATACCCGAGTAATTTATTTTTTTTTTGTTTTCAACATACATGGAATATTTTGCCCGACTCGTGGGACTAAGTGTGTTGGGATCGGGATCGGATCATTATAGGGAGATACAGGGGCACTCGTGTACCTGTGCCCCCACTTGTATATTAAATTGCGCGATAGCCCGATTTATCTAATCTCTGCGGTTCTCTCTAACGAGAGGCGGCCCATAGACGCAGGCCGTTCGGACGATTACACACGGAGATATCTGTAGATTATCGTATTTGCCCGGTTTTTACTTCAAGCGCGTGAAGTTATTACATTACGACGACGATACGACGCCACGTGGTCGATGCGATGTGTAGTACGTGTATTAGAGCGACAACGACGCAATGATGATGAATTTCAATGTCAGTGTCGTAGTCGTCACGCGGATACATTACATACACTGTATGACACTTTTACTAATTGTTTCCGGCGAGCGAACGAGAGAGATGGGGACGATGATCCTTGAGTGTAGTGCACACGATAGGCATATAACGCGAGATACGTGCGCGTGCGCGTTCCGATCGTACGAGACGATTAGCGGAATTATGTCACTGGTGTGTGCGATGCGTATAATATTATATATATACGCGAACTCGTTGTACATATCCTGTATAAAGTTGCTTTAATAAAATGCGAGATATATTGACTTTTTTATTATTTCAATTGATGGCTGTGTACGTTTATTTTTTTAATTGCGACACCTGTTTCATTTCCTCTTCCAATTTTTAATGTTGCGCGAAAATAGCAAAAAATTATGAATAATCGTGTAGTTAGCAAGCAGCTGAACTGAAAATAGTGTCAAAGTTTAATGACCTTTTTTATGAAAATTTTTGTCCGCTGACGCAACATGGGTGACTCAATGATGACCATACGATTCCTAAAAACAATTTTTTACCTATATTATATATTATCCTTTTAACACTTGTACAATGAAAATCTATTTTCATATAGATACCTTTGAAAATTCACTCTCATAAAAATAACTAACGAAATCGGAAATGACTAACACCTATAATCAAGATAAAAAAAAACTACATCATTATCCCGTGTACATACCGATAAATAAAAACCGATAAAATTACGTCACCACTAGAATTTCGACTCGCCATACACGATAAAATCTCTAATTCCGCTCGACCACAGAGGCACATTTTTTCCTCTTCCATCAATTTCCAATCAACCCAACAAAAATTCCTCTCCCGCACCAAAACCGATAATAAAACATGCCCCAGCTAAAAATTTCAATCAACCCCGGTCCCCTCTTCCAAAACCTCACCTCATTAATTGGCCAAGAGAGTGTATATCTCTCTCTCCCACGCAGCAACATCATCATCATTACGAGGGTGCAGTGCCACGCGCGTAAAAAGTCACCGGAGGGGGGGGATAAACCGCTTTCCGCGATAAGCGCCGGGGCGCGTTCATTAAGCCCCCATGGAAGCGCGTCGCGAAATTATGGAAAGTCGACTAATTCCACTTTAACTCCGCGCTGTTTCCGCGTATACACACTCTGTATCTATCTATATATACGTACACACATACACACGCTGCATAATATATATAAGCACACACATATACTATATATATATACACGTGAGCGTCGTGCGCTCGGGGTATTATTATATCGCATGACCATCGCGTAGATGTTATATTATTGAATTGGCGCGCTGCGCGTGAAATACATTGTAAATAAAGTGATTAACCAAGCGTACAAAGCCCGCTACCGCTGCACGAGACAATAAAGCGACTTCGCGGCTGTGATAATGGCGCTTTATCTCGCTGCAGGCGTGTACATATAGGTATATACGCGGGCATGAGTGCTAGCCACACGACCATGCATGTGGCAGACAGACTTGGAGTGCTCCGTAATCGCGCGCGAGCGATGATTCGAGAGGGCACTTTTCGCGCGCGGGAAAATATGGGGATGGGAAATTGATTCTTTTTGTGTGTCAGAGCCGCTATTGTGAGTGCGAGAGTGGCTAAGGGTTCTCTGTGTCCTGGCGATGAATTTTTCAAAGCGAAAGCGTCGAGAGGCCATGCATTTTTTGCGCTCTGGCGGCAGGTGCGGTAATGTATTTATTATACTATAGGAACTTGCCATCGTTTGCTTTTCTGTTTCGGACAGAAGATTTTTCGGCTGGATTATTTTCGAGCTGAGGGAATATATGTATCGTTATTATTTTAGAGTAAAATTATGCTGATTGCAATGGTATTATTGCACTTTTTCATGATAAAATCATTTACTTGATTTTGCTTCCCCTTGCATATTCAGAATTCAAATAACCGCGGGTATACTTATTCAGCAAGCACGGTGATATATGTATATATAAACATCGCGAATATTAAACTGACTCTTCGTTATCAATGCAATTAAACTGACTTTCTATACACTTATACCACAATTTAATAAGCGATAAAACGATTACGGCAGAGATCCAACAAAGATTGAATCACAGCGCTTATACCACGACGCCAACAGAAAAATCTCCGAGTAATGAGGTCAACAGTATCAAGTTCACGCGGGATTGTCGCCGTCGGCGCGTCGCACAAAAGTTTAATCATCCCGAGCGCACGGCGGGTTTAATATCTCAGCGTGCGAAGCGCTGCGCACTTTGAGCGATAAAAAGAAAGCGCCGCAAGTGTCATCCATCAATCGCGTCAATCTGTGCCGTTTCGCGACCAAAAAAAAACCCGTTCGGTCTGTTTGCTCGCTCCCCTGGAGCATCGCAAACCAGTTTCTCTATACTCTGCGCATTGTGATGATGTTTGCTCGAATGGCGCATGTATCGAGTCATCGTGTAATGACGTGGTGATTTGTCCGCGGCGAAAGTTCTTTGCTCTATATATCTGCGGCTCTGTGTACAAGGTCCGATAAAAAATATTCCGGTTAATTGATTGCCGAGTTGGGAGATAAGGGATAATTTGCACAAAAAAGAGCGGCGAGGATGAGTAAACGGATTGACGAGGCGAACACTGTACGCAAAGTCGCGCGCACAATGAGTGCGAAGTCGAGTGGAAAGTAGGCCGATAAGGCGGGTATATATGGTAATAAGAAGAATTATACATATATTCGAGCACGTGTGCGTAATCTATATACACATGTGCTGATGTCTTATCTAGATTCCGAACGTAACCGTGGCACTCACGCGAACTGCGAGAACCCGACGTGCTAACGAGGAACCTTTATCTCCGCCTCTCCAGATATATATTTCACAATTAGAACACAGTGAAAAACCACGCGCTTGCTCGCGTTACGAAACCGCGTGCAGCCTTGACTGACGGCCGAAATCTTTTCAGGAAAAACCGTCTAAAAATATACTCCATATTATCTGCGCCGACACAACGGCCTCTTCTACTACTACAATCACATCTGAATTCACTCAAGCACGACCGCTATCTCTCGAAATCAAACATTTATCGCACGAAACTTTCCTCTTATATTGTCGCGAAAAATCGCCACGTCGAATCTTTCAACCTCATATACTTATACACGCGCACGTGTCTTTAGAACTCCGTCAATTATCTCTTTTCAACCCAGCGCATATACCGGGAAAAATATATATACTCCACTGTATTTGTCGAGGCTCGCGCTCTGATTTACCGCTCGCTCGCGTGCACCACGCGCCGGCTATATAAAAAAAAGAGTGCTGCATTGTGCAGCGCTCACGCGCGGGATTTCAACAGGTCGCGAGCGAGCTATATAGTCGGGAAATATGATGGTTTAAGTTTCTTTATTTGACGCGCGGCGTATAGCGAGAGTTTTCTCGGATGATATATCGACGCGATTAAAAGTTCGGTATAGGCGGCTTTGGTTGTTTGCTCGCGCACGGGCGGAAAAGGATAGTTTAAGAGAGTGCAATATTTGAAGTTGAAGGGAGGGGGGATGAACCAACATTGTTAAAATGTCGTTTCTTTGTGCCTTCGGAGTAATGTGCAGTGTGCTGCGCTTTGTTCGCGTAGATCCGGAAATAAAAAGCGGGATTTCGCTGAAATATGTGGATAAGGGTCAGCTTAATTGTTATATTATTGAACTAAAAGCTTTTTCGGCGCGCGCGACTTCGATATGCAACTGATTGCGAATATTAAGCACGTTTAGCCTCATTTCGCTAATAGTGTAACGAAAATACGTATATAATGTAATGAAGTGTCAGGTCAATATGTGACTATAAATACGGAAGTTTTATATTTGGAAAATGATGGCTTTTCTGTTTTACTATTTGAATTTCATAAACTTAAAACAATTTCGTCGCGGTTAATCTAGAAATAATGGTCGATTCGTATTGGCTCTGAACAATGATTCTATTTTATCTTTATTTATCTATTTTAACTATGTTTACTAATCGAAAACCGCAATATCCATAAATCGCCAAACGATAAACAAACTCGGAATAGCGCACCTATTAACTATTAAAACAACCACTTTGAATAACATTCAACCTCACTAAGGTTTAACGATCAGCGTAAAAAGTAAAACGCCAACAAATCGAAAAACATTGTACAGACAGCGCGCCCAGCACTATGTCTATTATACAGCAGACAGCATCAATTTTTCACGAACGGGAGAAAAGAGCAATAGGTAAAACGCTAAACGCCCTAGCGCGCGTGCTCCTAAAATATTTAACCAAAAGTCTCTATACTCGCGGAGCAGCATCAACGTCAATAAAATAACACCAGAGACAAAGTATACCAATATAGAAAAAAAAAGTATTTTAATGCTATTAGCAATGGTTTTCGATACGCGCACAAGCGCAAAAGCTTCCCTTTTCAATGGATTTGTCAGTACGCGGAATCACAGAAACGCGGAGAAACAGAGACCAAGAATACATCAGGCGTGAAATTTTTCGGGTGCGAAAATAGAGCCGCCGACGTGAAACCGCGTTTGCATAAGTGAATCGCGAGTACACGCGGGCCTTCGTCATACGACTTTATTACGAGGAATTAAGAACGTAATTTTAGGAGAAGGCGAGAAAACAGATGCGAATTAGCTTCGTAAAGTGGATGGGTGCTGGGAGACTCGATTATACGCGCGGCGTGAGCTGCGGCCAAAAGGAAAGAGAATCCGCGGAGATTTTCTGAAAATAAGTGCGCACGGCACGGCATAACGATGTTTATGTTAAATTTAAAGTGTTCTCCGCTCGCCCGCAGTGTTCCAAAAAGAAAGCAAACCGAGCAGCTACTATGTGTATATATCGCTGGTTAAATTTGAATGAGGTTTGTATGCCAAGTTTTGAACGATCCGATGAGCTGTTTTTTAAAGCGAATAAATTTGATTATGCGCGCGGGCGCTTCGGTTTACTTTAAGAAATATATATAAAGACGTTAGAAAGAATAATGTGATATTTGTATAAAGATAAACGAAAATAATTTGTTTCGAAAAGCGGTGAGGAATAAAATCTTCTTTAAAATTGGTTCACAATTTAATATTTATGTCATAAATTATTAAAGTATAATAATGTAAGTATACACGATTATAGACAAATGACTTTCCAGTCCGAAAAAAACTATTCTGATACAAAATTGTTAATCGAAGATGTAGATATTGTTCAATAAGTACAAAAGTTACTTTCGCAATTTGTCAACTTTTTATTTTTCATTCGGTTTTAATGTTTAACGTCTCATTTTACTCCTTAAATATTTGTCTACGACCCATCCAGGCTTATATTATGAAAGAATTAATATATACGAAGCAACATGTAATTGTTTACAGTTTACGCACTATAAACTTCAAGTTTATACTGAATTGTATTTGAAAATAAGTTTGAATAGTAGTTTGTAGAGAGGTCTGTACCCTTTCCAAATAAGATCGAAAATAGACAAAATTATAAACTTCAGTACAGGATAGTAGCTATTTTTTCTTTGCGAGACGAAAAGAAGGTTTAGTAAGAATAGGTTATTCGAACTTATCTACGGCCTAAGCCTTCACGGATATATACTTTATCCTCAAAGCCAAAACCAAACTGAGCGCATATTCTTTATATCAGTCGTTCGAAAGCTGCAAAAGAGGAGTCAGGACCCTCGTCGTAGGACGAGGCGATGGATATTATTTTTTGCTTGTGCGCACGAGCACGAGAATCTCAACTAGTTCTTCAGGAAAACTAGCATTTTTCACAACCATAATTGGTAACAGCAATAGTTCACCGGATTCCTATAGTAAACGATAGCAGAAATATAATGTAAATAATGAAATTTTTAGTTTTAGAAATAACTTCGGATTAATATGGATATATACATTGTACGCGTTAAATGGATAAATGGCTCTGCTATGACACAAATAGTTCTGCTCTTCGTTTTATTGCTTTGTTACCATCATAAAGGGAATTGATAAACTAAGCCTCTCGATTGAGCTTTTCATATGCAGCGCTCAGACCACTATAACTCAATTGACTCCAATTCACATTCTTATAGTTCTTTCGTGATGCTGAACAGGTTTAGTAGAGCAGTTCTTCGATTATTTTCTCATTTCAAATTTTTCAAATTTTTTTATTACAGTAGAATAGAGAACAATGTGCCTAATCGATTCTTGAGTTTGAAATACAAACATAATCATTAATGCCTGTATACACAACAACGAGTAAGCGGGGACTATTATACGAAACTAAATCTTATGAAATACTATCTGAAATATCCAATAAGTTACTAGTCAAATCACAGTGGAAAAACAATTATTTCAAAACTACGCGTAAAACACATTCCTCGTTGACAAACATCCATCACCACACAATTGTTCTCGCCATAACAGCTCGCGGTTTAGAAAGCACTTTTCGCAAACTCAGCCTGACTCGTCTAAACGACGAGTGCACGCTCGAAGATCCCCGAGCTTAATAGCTCGCATTACATTGTCTTAGAAAAAGATTAGCCCCTCCGGTCTCGAATGGTTCGTTCGAGTTGAAGGCAGTTTACGGAAGTTCCGGTCATTAAACCTTCTCGCAGGAAAATGCAGATAAATTCTACTCGCAGTTCGTGGAAGGAGGGTAATTATAAAGCGATGAAATCCGGATTATCAGGTGATCTCTTGGAACTGCCAGATTTCTTTCGTATACCTTTCAGCGTGTACAATAATACGACATTGCGCGAGAGCTACACACAAAAGAACATATAAAAAATAATACAATAACTTTCACGCGCGCATACTCATACTTCCTCGATCGAAACACGATAAGACAGCCGTTCAAATTAGAATACATCCAATACGTAAGTATCCACGCGCGCGCGTGAGCGCGTATAAAAACGTGACTTTCGACACGATCCACAGCCTCTGACGTAAGCACGGATATATATATATATAAGAAATCGCCAGGCACGCGCGCGCTCGGCCATAAATTACGTAGCTTTGACAAAATCCGCAATCGAATAAACGAAAAAAATATCCGTGAAAACAAAGTCCAAGTCCGAACCGACAAACAACAGGCCTGAAAAGAAAAAAACATCTCTCGTCTAGCTACATAAGCATTACTCATCCCACTACACAAATAAAAAAAAGAGAGGCGCGCGTGAGCGAGGAACGGATTGTTTTGATGAATCGCCGATTATCGGAACAACGCGTCGCGTCACACTGCACGTATACATATATACACGAGCATACGAGAGGGAAACGTCATCTGCGCGCGAGCACGGCAAACCGACCGCTCGCCGTCAATTTATAAGTAATGACCAGTCGCATCGCCGCGCGCCGGAGGCCAATAACTGTCCGACAGCGCGAGCGACAGAGAGAGAATCGAACCACGCGATCCTCTCTTCCTCTTTCTCTCTCTCCCTCCTTTCGCACGTAATATACATACGCGTATGTGTGTATAGATGATGTACGTACAGCCGTGCGGCTTTATAGAATCGTTTAGCTGGCCGTGCCGGTGTGGTATATAGTCACGCGACTCGCGCGTATATACATGTGTGCTCGCAATCGCTTCTGGCTGCGGCCCGCTTTTCACTATTTTTAATCGAGCGTATGCACACACACACAAACGAATGTATATATGTATAAATGTGTGTGTGTGTTTGCGAGCGAACGATTGCAAAAGCATCACAGCGGCCTTTTGCGCTCGTTCCGCAAAGAAGAATCGGGCGTGCGCTGTGTGTGCTGTCGGGGGAACGGCTTTTTCGAAGAGTTTGACGGAACGCGCGGTGTTCTTTGAGTTTGAAAATATACGCGCTATGCACGTGGCGGAAGAGAAATCGTACGACACACGAGAGGTCTCGAGCAGGAAGGGGAAACAATTAAGCTTTTTGTTCGATGCGAGTTTTGTGCTGGATTTTATTGCGGTTGTGCATTTTTTCGCACGCAACTCGCGCGTTTTTGTTCAATTTTTTTCTTTGCTGTCTGAAGAGAGCTTCTTGATCTCGGTTGGATTGATAATTGCGTGAAATGTATAAAAACGGAGCTCCGAGGAATAGTGATATATACAGTCGTCTTTAATTCGTAGATTTTGGCAAGAACAAAAGGTGTTTAAATTTATACTGCGCGCGTCAAATAATTTACAATCATGCGTGACGTCAGAAATTCTAAATTTAAAAATTCCTGACGATATTTAATTTATATATTCTACTTTATCGTATATGAATAATAAACGACATGTGTGCCTCTCTGTAAACTACCAAAATGCCATCTTTATCGTGCTTCGAAAATTATGTCTGCGATAATTTTTTTTATATTTCTATACAACTTCATGGTTTTACTGAAGTTCCATCGTGAAAAATACACGTGAAAAGGAAATATCGTAAAACCGATGATAGAGCCTTTATTGCCACATTTTCCGTAAGAGTTATTCCGTAAAAATTTTTCATGATCTTTTTATTGGATGTCAGGTGGCGTTTACATCATATTAGAACAACTCGTTAAACAACTTTTTTTTTTTAAATTAATATTTTAAGGTTAAAAAATGTTGGTCCGGCTATAATTTTAGCCTACACCGAATATTTATTGAGTACTCTTAAAAATATACCTCTGTAAAAATTTCAATACTTGCGACTCTTTCAAATGAGTAAAAAATGTTTAAGAAATTATTCGACTTTCTTACATTATGATAATATATGTGTACCAGACACAAATAAAAACCAAGTCTTTCCGACTTCAACCGGTATAATAATATCACTATCGCGAATTCAGCTGCCAATACGTATTGTGATCAATTCAGCGCATTACAAAGCTTACGCTAAAATGCGTTAAGTCTTTTCGAACTGTTCGAAAAGACCTATCCCATTACTTTCATATACCAACGGCGTCATCTTACTATACGCTTGGATAGACGCAACAACAATGCTCGGAATGTATATAATGTTTATGCATCGGACAATCGTCTCGTCTTCTTGGCCAAGAGAGGGTATATATACTACGAGCCGAGAATTCGAGCGCCAGGATGTTTACTCGTCAGCTTCAGCGATCTTCATTCCCCAACACACAGCGTTTGAATATGTTTTGGGATGCTGCCTTGATAGCGTTTATCTACATTGCAAATATTAAAGCATCGCGGGGACCGAGTGTTGCGAAAATAATATATACAACAAAAATTGCCGATGTGAAGGAATACAGCTGTGCAAATTAAAGTAATCGCGTGGTTGCCCGAAGAAATCGCGGCGCAATTGTGCGCGGGAAAATTCAACGGGAAATACCTGCGCGCAAAGTGCGCGAATCATTTACAGTGAATTGCACCTATATCGCAAGAGAGAGGGAGAGAAAAAAATACGTTTCCCGCGGTGTACAAAGCTCATGCATGAATAAGCATAATTTTAGTGCATAATCATGTGCACTCAATCCCGCATTTTCTCTTGCCGTGGATATAAAAAACTTTATTATTATAAAAATCTTCACACCTCTAGCTCACTTATTCTATACTTTCAACACGCCATAAAAGCAGTAAAAAGACGTCCGACTTCGCATATATATTCAAATAATTTAAAATATATTCATTCCGTTCACTATATGGGTGATTCTCAGCAAAAGTGCTCACATTTTTACATGTAATCTCCGTGGTATAAAGAAATATTGTATTTCTTAAAAATATTCACGATTTTATCTTATGAAATCTAATAAAATATCCACGTAGGTTACAGAACAGTATCTGCGCACATTTGCTAACAATCACTCACATACGTGTATAAAACACAAAAAAGCTACTACAACAACGCAACAGACTCGAACCAATCACTCGGGATAATTCTCAAACCGCACCATTCCATTCTCCTCTACTTACACCATGAACACACGCGCGCGCGTTGGCATGCAAAATCACCTCTCTCTCTCTTGCGCGCGCAACTTATCAACCACCAGCTCTCAGCGCACACCAAAGAATCAATTACCACTTCCACGCTAATCCCCTCGCCAACCCACACCCACACATGCCTAATCCCCCTTCCCTCTCCGCAAACTCGCCGGGCAATCGACATTATACCCCTCCTCCACTCTCCAACCGTGGGCACAAGCATGTATATATATAACTCTCTTCTGTAGCACACGCTTGTCGCCCCGTCACGCCACCGCAAGAAATCACTATCGCGTCTGCAGCCACGGCGCGGAGGCTATATGGCCTGCCTTGATGGAGAGCCCGCCGTGTATACACCGCGCGAGATTAGACGGGAGCTTATAGCGCGGGAGCAACAACGCCCCATGCATTATATACGTTGCTATGTGTAGTATGATGTATACTTATATATATGTATATGAGCATGGTGTATAATAATATAGTGGTAGTAGCCTCGCGTGATCTATCCGCGAGAGAGAGTGTGAAAATAGACGCGCAACTTCCAGCGGTATCGGAGGGGCAGCCCCCGCGCGCGTTAACAAGCATTTCCTGGCCGCGCTCATTATGCATCACATGCCGCCGTTGCTGGTACGGTATGATGGTGTGAAGTGAAGGAAGAAAGGAGAGAGAGAGAGAGGCTGACGCAACAACGGCGATCGGGTGATCTCTGAATTTCGCGGCGATGGGGGGAGGGTACAGCAGCGGTTAGGTGTTGCTTTCACGGGCCAGTGAGTGCGCGGATTGCGGGATGTAATGCGAGAGAGAAGCGTGGCTCATGGGATCGAGAGTCGATAATGATGATTGTTGGTTTAAGTGTTTGGTTGCAGGTGCGGGGAGCTGTGTGCTTTTGTGTGCCTGTGTGTGTATGATAAGTGAGAGGGATATTTATTTAAATTAGGCCTGTGGTGCGAGTTTAGTTGCTTGGAGAGAAATGCGCGATGATGATGAAACAAGCTGTTATTGTTTCGAGTCATCGTGCTGGCTGGATTTTTTATTTTTTCGTATAAGCGTGGATTTATGTATATGGGTATTGTTTGTCAAATTGGGGAGCTTGTTTAGAAGGCTGTTTTTAAAAATTCTTGTGCCGTTTGCCAGCTGCGTTTATTAGAGAGAAGATTAAAAATAGGCGGAAACCGAAATTTATTAGATTATTTTGCCAACTAAAATATTCGAACGCGTAAAATAGCCGATACTCTGTGTCGTGAAATTCATTTTATTACTTTTGAAATGAAAGTATATAGTGACGCGGCAATCTGTGTGGAGTGTGTAGTAGCTCATCGACATGTTAAGGGTTGTTTACAGTAGTGGTTTATATACGAAGTGCCATAAAACTTCACAGCTGCTATAAATCTTGCACGTTTCAAGTATCATCTCAAAATAGATACATAATACTCGTAATCTTCTTACAACTGTTTACACCTTTATTAATATATGCAGATAAAAATATTAATTAATTTATAACCCAGATATATTAATTATCCCGGAAACTGATAAAAGAATCTCCGAGGTCTAAAGAGTAAAAGTCAATGGCCATTAATCATTTAACGAAATTTATCACTCTATGTATCTAACCGAAGTATCTTTCGATAGCTATATCATCGATTCACTCCGAGATAGTGAAAGCCGAAACGTAAACTCGTACTCCTCTGTCGATACATCACGCACTTTCCTCTATCTAAATATACACGATTCCCACCGCGATCTACAACGACACTTTTATTTTATTTATAAACGGATATGTGTACAATACGGTACACTCGTTCCTATAATTTAAGCTTTCCTTCGTATATTTATTGAAAGTGGCTTCCACATAGCCGCCGCAGGAGAAATTACTTGGAAGTAGCAGAGTACTTATGGAAACGGGAGCGTCGGTCGTTGCATTGCACGTGTAAGTGCGGTTTTCGATATATATCTGTATATACGTGTACTCTTTCTATTAAAAGTAATTTAATTTTACGAGTTTGAAGAAGGCAATAACGCCGCGGTTAAAAGGTCTACTGTAGCAGTTTCTCTGTTTTTTTTCGAGCGCACACGCGTGGAATGCGTACGCAGTCTCTCTCTCTCTCTCTCTCTCTCTCTCTTGACGTTTTTATGCACGTTCCCACAGAGATGCGGTAATTTTTATCGCTTATTTTCCAAGAAAACAGTAGAAGCAAGAGTGTTAGGGCATTTAGCGCGAGAATGATCTTTTTTTTGCAAAATATTGTGAAACTTGCTTCGGTGCACATATCGTTCGACTTTTTGACATTGACGTCAAGATTTTCTAATCGCGTTTTCTTCCTGCGCGATAATAGCTTCTTTCCTAATAAATAATTCATTCGAACGTATATCATACATCATTGCCATCAACTAATATCATATCATTTATTATAGAACTATCAAATATACCAGCATTATTTCTACTTCTTTCTCACACGCAATACCATTTATACACTTCTCCACCAGCACCTCTCCAATCTCAAAAGAAGACCCATCTCCGCCTGAAAAATCTCACGTGCAACGGACAAATTACTCAACTCCAAACCGCAACAACTATATATTCCGCGAAATTCCTCCTACACCCATTTCCACTTCTCCCATCCTCCTTTACTCTTTCCAACTCATTACCGAGCCGTCGCGTAGACACCCTATACTCTCTACTTTCCTGCGTCAATCCCGCACGTTCACATCGTCCCGGCACGCACGCAGCAGCAAAAAAAAAACGAGTTACAGAAATATCCTTTTTCGCCCAATGGTCCGAAATCCCGAGGGCAGCGCGAGGCTCACGCACGCGCGCAATTTTCGCAAAAAGCGGCGACAGCGCGGCTGTGCACGACGTGACGATGGCTATAGGGGACCGGTCACGAGTCAGCGTGGCGTCTATGTATTATATGTATGTATATGGTTCGGATGACGCGAGCTCACGTGAACGCGCGTACAAAGTCCGCAGCGCGATGAGTCTGCGATTCGCACGCAGCTGCGCTGCCTCGGTATAGGTATATATGGATGTAGCGGGACGATTCTTTCTCTTATTTCTTTTTTTTTTGGGAAAATATATATGAAGGTGAAAGGGACAGAGATATTGGTTCGCGATGGGGTTGCGGAATATACGCCAGCATAATCTCGTAATCTCCGGAGGTAATCAGCTGTGGATGAACCTATACACCTCTCTGTGTATTACGTGTATGTATATAAGTATAAGTATAATATCATCGAGAAGATGCGGAGCGAATTTATCGGTGCCGGAGGGGAAAAACAAGTACGTACCTATATATACGTAGTACGGCATGGCAGGGTCTACAACATCAGGCATACTTCCGTAAACACTTGTCGCGCCTTACACCCGCGAGCCTCTTGACGTTATGAGCTTTCACCTCTTCCTCTCTCTCCTGCGCGGCGCTGTTATTAAGTCATAGCCCGCGAGCGAACGAGAGAGCCCGCCCTTGAAATAGATTTATATGGCTGTTTATTACGCGCTCGAGAGAGCGAGAGTGAGTGAGCAAACAAAGCTCGCGGCCGCTTTTTGCGGAGAGAGCAGATGCCGCGCTGCAGCTGATGCGCACTTTTTTGCGGCTCTGCAGCTAGCGCGAAGAGGGAAGATGGAGCATTTGTCAGCGAATGTGTGTCAGGTTTTTATGGGGCGCGCGAAAGCGAGAGAGAGGGTTTTACGCGCGAGCGATTTTTTTTTCCTAGCAAAGGGATGGGGAGAGAGAAGATGTGCAGGGGTTCGGACTTGCGAGGGTATGTGTGATGGGGGTGTGGAGGTTTTGAAAGATAGAGGGTCGGCCGTGTGAATAGGAAATTTTTTTTTTGAATTTGAATAGATGAAATAACGAATGAAATGGAATTTTGAAACGTCTGTAGGATAAAATGTCAGCTTTTTTGGGGTAGGTAGAATAATTTCAACGAGTAATAGAGAAATATTATAAAATAGACACAGAGAAAAGAAAATTTTTACATTAAAAGTACGCTTTTCTAATGATAAAATTATAATGTTATTTGTACCAAAGTTGTATTTCTTAATAATTAACGATATTTCTTTATCGTAAACAATATTT